>PVIU01010294.1:0-40404 GCA_004026605.1 Ondatra zibethicus
ATGACTTTGTCAGATAAAATTCGTCCAAGCTTTAAACAAGGAAACTGTGTATTTATTCTTGAATGTCTGTATTTTCCAAAAGATTCAAGCAATTTTCTATATTCCTACAGCTTTTTACATCTCCATTGTTCTTCCTATGTGTGTAGAAGCCAAAAGCTGACACTGGGTGTCTTCCTGGGTCACTCTGTTTTTAGAAGCTGAGGCAGATCTCCTGATCCTGTGTCCCTGTGCTGGGGTACAAATTGGTTTTTCCTATGTGGTTCTGGAGTTTAATCTAAACTGTGCTCCCCATGCTTGTGACGTAAAACTGTTACGCTGGAGTTTTGAGCTAATTCCAGTGGTAAGAATGCCATGAAAAGCAAACATCAGTTCCTGGGAACTGGTTCTCTCCTTGACTGGGACTCAGAATCCTGGAAGGTCTGATTAAATGAGAGGCAGATTTCTTCTTTCAACCCCCAATTTTGAGATTCAGACAAAATGAGCTAAGCTCCAGGAGTCTGAATTTCTAAACATTTCCCAGGTCCCAGTCACCTTTCAATCCCTGGTCTACACAGAACCCAGCCCCACCACACACTCCCCTGTCCACTTCCTAGCCCCCCAGTGTTGCCTGCATGAGACAGGCCCTGAAACGGTCTGGCTGTTCCCTAGGATAGTTTTTTATACACTCTGGCAAGAAGCCAGAAGGAACCTTGCCTTCCACCCTCACCCCACCCCCACAGGGTGAGGAGGAGGAAGAAATAAACATTTGTCACTCAAACCTTTGGCCCACCCCTCTCCTAGGAGGAAGTTGACTCAGCTACTGCTGGAGGAGGAAGAACCTTCACCCTAAAACCAAGCTCTGGGTTTTCCTGGAATAGGTCTCCCCAGCATTCTCTGCAACTTTAGGGTTTACTTCCTGTGTGAACAGAGGCCAAAAGCTGACAGTGAGTGTCTTCCTTGATTATTCTACCATTTAAAAAAAAAAAAGCAAAAACAAAAAAACGAGGAAGGGTCCTTGTTGTAAACCCAGTGCAGGGTTTACAAGCAGGCTGCCCTTAGTATGTGCTTGTGAGGTAAACAGTGCTCTATCCCCTGAGCCATCTTCCCGGCACCCACTTCTCCACTTCTGACCATTGTTGGCCAGGTTTCCTACTATGAGCTTATTCTGAGTGCCATTCCCACCTGAATTCTGTGGCCTCAGACTGTCTCTGACTTTCAGCCCAGACCCTGTCCCTCCCGCAGTCTCGTTTCTGTAAAAGTAGCTGCGTGTGCAGAGGCTGATGGGCTGATTAGAGCTTCGGTGACGGTGAAGCCTGTGGACTGTGGGTGTTTCAGGGCCTACTTTGCAATCTTGAGTGACCTTTAGCCTACCTTGCTGTCTTAATTGGGTTTTTTTTTAAATTGCTGTGAAGAGATATTATGACCATGCTAGCTGTTCTAAGGAAACGTTTAACTGGAGTGGCTGGTTTACAGTTCAGAGGTTCAGTTGTGGTCATCAAGGTGGAGAGCCCACTCCCACATTGACACACTTCCTCTAACAAGGCCACACCTACTCCGGCAAAGCTGCACCTCCTAAAAATGCCGCTCCTTTTGGGGAGACAATGAACATGTAAACATCTTCGGAATGTAGTAACCATTCTGCTACCAGTCAGAGGGTAAGAGCGCTGTGTCACAGTGTCCACTGTCCGCACCACTTTAACTCACTTCTTTGATGTTCCTCCTAAGGTTTTTAAGACTTGCCTTATTTAGCTTTCTTTTTTCTGCTTCTGCGTTGGAACATGAAGGTAACCCAGCTCCATCCTCTCAGGCCATGCTCATTCACTTGACTCTAGAATAAGCCAGCTCCTTTGAGGGGAAAGCGGTTTTTGCACTGATGACCTTAGTGATCAGAGTGGCCCTTCCAGGAGCCACATTCCAGCAGCAGCCTGCACACGTGCATCACCAGCTGGTGTACGGGCGATCAGGGGCCTTCTCCAGGCCTCAGATCAAGCCCTTCTTATTCTAACCCTTAGTGTCCCTGTCATGCCTGCCTCCTGGCTCCATCGGACACCAGTCACTCTAGCACACTAAAGGCAGGTGTGCTGGACCTTATTTTTTGTCTTTTTCCTTCATCTTGGTGAGGCCCTTATGGTTCTGTTTGAAACGGCAGCCTGCTGCATACACCCAATCTCCCCTTTCCTAATTTTCTTGGTAAGTACATAATTGCCACCTCCCAAATACACAATTCATTGTATCATTTGTCTCCCACACAAAAGTGCACATTTTACAAAGTAGGAGTTTTTTCATGGCTGTATTTCCACTGTGCAGAAATGTCTGACACATTATAGATGCTGAAAAATATGTTTTCTATCCAGAAAAATCATCCTATGACCATGAAGAAAAACTAAGCCTCCTCACACAAAAGTGAAGGCAATTTGCAGAAAGTTCCATCAAAAGTTCAAGGAGAAAGGCAGAGCTCTGGAGAAGTAGCAGACAAAAGCCCCAGGGTAGGAGCCATAGAAAGCCAGTGACTGTTTCTGTGGTCAAGTCCCGCAGAACTCCTACTGGGTACCACTTCCCATAGGTCTCACAGGGCGACTGAGTAGCCACCCCCACTACCCTAGAGTGTAGAGTTCTCACTACCCTAGAGTGTAAACACATCCCAACAGGATCTGGGAGCAGTGAGGTAGAAGCTGTTGTGCTTCCCTCAAAAGAATGGATTTGGATCTGGACTAAAAAACCTATTTGGGAGGAATATATATACAGGATCACGGATATGGCTCAATGTACAGCATGAGAGCCCTGAGTTCCAGATCCTGAGAAGCCGTGTAAAAACCAGGTGTGACTGTGTACAATACTGGGGGTTGGGTGCAGAGATGGGTGGATCCATGGGCTCACAGGCTTGGCAGCCTAACCAAAACGGCAAAGGTGCTGGTTCAGTGAAAGACCCTGCCTCAAAAAAACTAATGTGGAGAGAGATCGAAAAACACATCCTGAGGTCAACTTCTAGTCGCCACACACTCACATATACATATACATACATGAATTTACCACACACATGTGCACATACACCCCCCTTTTGAAATTTTAAACTTAAAAGGCTACTACAAAAGTGTTGCTTTATAAATCAGTGCAAACATCTGTTAAGATGGAAGATGAAGATTGTTTTCCTTCAGAACAGTTGCCACTCTGCAAAGGCAGCTTTCTTGCTAATCCTGCTATAGCTGGAGCCACCCACAGATCTTTCCCACTGTTACTGATGGCTGGCTCCCACCTCTGCTCACGGGAGCCTAATTAGGAGTGCGATGTGAGCGCGGATTGTCTGAAAAGTTCCCAGGTGACTCCACTGGCCAGCGAGGTTTGTGCACAGGCCTGTAGGAGTGTTCCCACTTCTCCCACTATTTGTGTCTCTGCTCCAAGACTTCATCCTATAGCCGTAAAATAGCGTACTCTTGGTCTGCACTAGAATACAGATTTTTGAATGAGACAATTTCCAAGGCTTTATACCTAGGGCACAGAGAAAACCCTCTAAGTCACACTGAATCTCAAGTAGGAAATGTGTTTCTGCCAACACTGCCCTACAATGTGCCCTTGGAAGGATGTAAGTGAATTGGTGCGATGGCCATCAGGGGAGACTCTGTCTTTCCCTTTGACTATCTAAACACTGGGCCTCAAAACTAGTTTCCCCAGAAAACCTGGGCTGCGAAAGGCTGAAGTCCTGATGCCAGCCAGTGCAGGAACTTGCCTTACAGGAAGCGATTTCACAGTTCTGAGGTCCTTACAAGACCAACTGTACCTGAGATAACCAATATGAGTCAATAGTGGGTGGGGACCACACATTGATCTGGCCTGTACACCTCCTACCTGCTATATGAACCTAAGCTTAGGCTGGGGAGAGGGCTCAGTTGGTGAAGTGCTTGCCCATGAGAGCAAGGACCTTAGTTTTATCTTCCACAATCTACAGAAAAATCTGGGTGCAAGTCACAATATTGGGGAGACTGAGATAGGAGTACCCTCAGGGCTTTCTGGCCACCAGCCCAGCCTGTGAACTCCAAATTCAGTGAAGGACCCTGTCTCAAAAAATGATTATTGAGAGTGATCGAAAAAGTCACCCAAAGTTAACTTCTGGCCTATCTCACAAATGTGGGTAGACGCATACACCACACGCACTCATGCACGCACGCGTGCACACACCCCCCCCCCACACACACCCTGAACTTTATGGACTTGGGAAGCACTGGATGACCTCTTTAGATATTCATCTTCCCAGTGAAACCTCACTGAATAAGTTTCTTTTCTCTGCTTTTCACTGTCACGTGTCCCTTTAATTGGTATTGGAGGCAGGTGGCCAAGGTTCTTGGCTTGTTGGGGCTGCCAACACTCGAGTAACAGTGAGACAAACTCTCAGCCTCCCAGCACCAGAGGCTGGTAGACTGGGCATCCCAGCAGCAGCCCAGGCACAAAGTAAGCCTTTTCTGAGGGAAGAAGAGGTTCTTAGGGAGCCACACAGAACAGGCTTCTGAAGTGCTACTCCAGCTGTGCAGCCGGGCCACTGAGGAAGGCAAGAAACTCACAGACTATTCCAAAAGATAATGTGATGACCAGAAACTCACAGACTATTCCAAAAGGTAATGTGATGACCGGGCCTGAGTAACAGCAGGCCTGAAATAGCCTCTAATTAAGGCAGCACAAGGGGCAAATGGTGGAGCAGAGGGTTTCTTTTTCTAGTGGGTGGAGCTAGATAAGAATGAGCAAACCAGGTGATAAAGCCTAGAGAAAAGAAAATGAAGGCTCACAAGTGTACCAAGACAAGTGCAAACAGGGAAGTGTGCTTCCACGTTCCTTAACAGAAAGCTAAAGGTCACACCCAGCCTCTCAGCTGCCCCCTGCCTTGTCAGATGAACGCTGTCAGCTCAAAATAGTGCTTAAAACAAAGCCTTCAGATGCACAGCTAACTGCGTCCCGCTGGCTGCCGAGCCCACCCAGCTGGCACCACGAATCATTGTGCTGTTCTCCAAGGCAGTCCCTGTGCTGCTGGCTGACCAGTGTTTGTCCTCAGGTTCCTCCCCCACACCCTGCAAAGCCCTCTAGATGCTGGGAAGGACAGAGTCCTGGCAGTGGCAACCTAGAAAAGGCACGGATGTCTGCACTCTGAAAGGAACCAGCAACCCTTGAGCGTTTTCTTAGCATTTGAACACACTCACTGTTCTCGCTCCGGTGAGCTGCTGTAAATAATCTTGAATCTCATTGGTGTTGTTGGTGGCTGTGATATCCACAAATTCCAGAAGCCCTTGTTTGAAAGGCAGTTGCCTGAGGATTTCTTGGGTCTTCTGGCAGTAGGGGCAGGTGGGCTTGATGAACACGACCACCTTTCCAGGCTGGATCTTGCCGTTAACAAATCCCTGAGCCATGCCGGCAGGCTGCAGCTTCCCCAGGAGGACCGCTCAGTAGAAGGTCCTGGTCGGGTGTAAAACGTGGCTTAGCCACAGCTTTCATTTAAAAAGGAACCTCCTTGGAGGAGGAGTTAGCAAGCAGGATGATTCAGTTTTAAAGGGCCAGCCTCAAAGTCAATTCATTGCAGTATGATTCACCAGTTAGTAGGCCTAGGAATGCACACTCGATGTTTAATCCATAATAGCATAGGCCAGGCTGTCTTTGTACTCTCTGCGTTTGGGAATGCCTGTCCAATAGCAGGGAATGAACCTAAATCACCCTGGAGGGTAGCAGAGACTGCACTGACCAGCTTCTGGGAGGAGGCCGGGACCTCTTAGAGCAAATTTTTTTTCTCTTTTGGAGACATGATTGTTTTTTAAAAGCATAAGCGTTCAGGAATGCTGTGGCCCTTCCTAGGAAGCGGGGGAGGTGACTGGGCCACTGCAGGTTGCTTTCTTTAGCCTAGAAGGTGAGTGTCGTGTGGTTAGTGGAACTGGATCTTGACATGTAAAAACATGGCAGCAATGCTACCTGGACTTCTGTGTCTGCAAAGTGTGTGCACAGTACTGAGGCCATGCCGGACACTATGCCCCTTTCAACAGCGTAGATTGTGACTGCACGTTGCCCAAGACGTACCTGGCAAGCTAAGCCTTAGATACACCTGCTCCACCCCAAAAGCCTTAGCATTGGTGACCTTTGAACAGCAGTTAGGTAAGAAAGCAAATTTCCACAGAGCCCCTGACTTCAAGCTCCACATAGAATGGGGATCCATTCCTGCCTGACTTGTTTCCACAGTGAGCCAGCTACAGGAGGCAGGGCCGAGTTAGATAAGCATTTCAAAGAGAAAACTCCTGTCGGCCCAGATCACCTTTCCAAGCAAAGGGCAAGTTTCACACTAGGACCAGAGTGCCCTGGAGGATGCAAGGCTAGGGCCACGCCATGTCGGTGGCTCAGGCCACACTGTGACGACAGAGAGGAAGATTGACCACTGGAGGCCGCTTTCTTTGTCACTCTCATTGTTACCAAAATCAAATGGCAAAATAGCAGTCAAATGGCCAGAAGTGGTTCAGAGAGTGTGGCAGGGGCTGCGTGACTGAGCTGGAGACCTCCCAGCCAGTAGCTTCTCACACTCCAGAGTGAGCCTCCAGGTAAAGTCGGTCCCCGCCCTTCTTCTTCTTCCCCTTAGCCTCCAGATGCTGACCCATCCCAGAGGCCTCTTGAGGCCCAGATGTCTGCAGGGCTCTGTCTGTTTCCAAGACATTGGGACATCAGCACATGGTGCAGGCTAGTTTTTAGAGTCTTTGTCTTCTCAGCACTGTCAGGTCTTTCCCTTCCTGCAGCCCCCCTTTCCTAAGAATCTGACTGGTCTGGTCTCTCTCAGACCATGGCTGAGAACCATGGTGACCTTCCATCTTTGCATGTTTGCCCTCTGACCTTTGCCAGTAACCGCCACCTGTGTTTTCCTTGCCTCCTCTTTCCTAATTGCTGGGCAGTCTGACTCTCCTTATCACCTTCTGCCAAAATGCCTCCGTTTGCTTACTCATCATGGCCGTGGTGTTCAGACCAGCCTAACCCAGAAGTCTAAGTGTGAAATTAGCATGTGCAGAACCATGAAACCTCCCAAGAAATCTGTCTGCAGAGTCACCTTGGACGTGGAGTCCCACGCTACCCCTAACTCCAAACTCCTGCCAGATGGGGATCTTTTCCTATCAGTCTGTACCTCTAACTTTACAGTGACTGAGTCAGAGCCTACCATATGTACTCAAGTCTGTGTCTCAGCAAACCTGGGGCTTCGGCTCCATGAGGGGGAAATGTGCCCACAGACTCCTGTGCTGCGTAGGTGTGCAGGCCCACAGTGTTGGCACTACACACCAGTGCAGACCTGTAGAAACCACGGGTGTTTCAGCGGGGAGCTGGTGAGGCCCCACAGTGATGCCTGTCCTCAAGAGCTGGAGGCCCAGAGAGGGTAGCATGTGCTTAGCAGCAGATAAGGAACAGGTGGGGAGTACATGCACTACTTGGGGGAGGTGGGGCTCCTGTGCAGAGCACTGACAACAAGCTAGTGCTCTGTGGGAATGTGCAGCAGTGCAGTGACTGTGGCCTCGTTTGTGCCTAGGGCTCATGAGGGTCGAAAAGTTTGGCTACGAATGAACATTTTTCAGGCTTTTCTCCATTCTTGCTTGGCAGGATGCTGTTTTGATCAGTAACCCCTCTAGAAGCCCTCTGCTTCCCAATGCTAGTGGCAGCATGGTCTGCTTTTTGTTCTGGCATATCTGTATGTTCTGGCTTAGCTCCTTTCTTGAGAACATTACCTGTGCACGTGGCATCCTGGGGCAGGGTCTTCTCCACATGCCGTTCCGGCTGTCATTGATGATGAATGTTGCATTTGGTTTCCTTGCCTGAACTTCTCTTCCAAGCCTCAGGAAATGGAGGCTCCCACCTTTGTTAAAAAATCCCTTCCCATGAGAGGTACTGGGCAGGTTGGCATGACTAAAAATGAATGAGTGAGATAAACTCCCCTAAACACACAGTTAAGCGGTGGGGTCTGCTGAGGTAGATAAGGCTGTCGCCGTACCCTGACAATAGGGAAACTAGGAGGAGAGGTAGGCCCCCAGAATTCCCTCAGTAGCGAGTATGTGGCTCCGGTGTCTAAGAGAAAGGAGATGGGCCGCCCTGATACCATGATGTGCACCCGTGGCTCCTCGTTGCAGATGACGGTTGTGGTCAGGTCAAAGGAGCCTGGGCAGCCTCACTCATCCATGGCCAGACCTAAAAGGTCAACGTGGGAATTTTCTGGATCCGATGTCTCCATGCCACTACATGCACGAGGACAATCTACTGCCCAATGACCTTCCCTATGACACTTTGGACAAGGTCTCCTAGGACTAAGATGAGGATTAGGGCATGCTCAGGCCCAGTGACCGGTTTTACCACATTTGAAACACAGACCTGGTGGTTCTCGAGCCCTGGGGGGCGGAGGAGAAGCACGGACAGCACGGATTGGGTGGTCTGTCACCTCGGCCGGTCGGAAGGCCATGGTTAGCACCGACAGTGATTGCGGGCTTTGTCATTTCCTGCATGATATACCTTAAAAGCCAACTCTAGGACTTCTGCCTGTGGGGTCAAGGGGTCTCTCTCCAAATGTCTAAGCTTAGCCCTAATGTCAGAGTAGCACTGATTAAAAAAATGAGTCATTAGTAACTGTCTGCCTTCCGCGGTCTCTGGATCTAAGTTAGTATACTGTAACAGAGCCTTTGTGAGGCGTTCCAAAAATGTGGAAGGATTTTCCTTCATATCCTGAATGATCTCTGAGAGCTTAGTATAGTTTACTGGCTTGAGGGCAGCCTTATGGAGATCTGCCAGGGGGCAAGTCAAAAACAGTCCCTAGCTAAAATCCCATCCAGAGTATTATAATCCCAGTGTGGCTCCTGCTCTGGGACCACCTCTGCTCCTGGAGGGTGGGAGGCAAGAGCTTGGTGAATCTCATCTGCATGTTGCCTGGCCTGCTCCCAAACTCACCTGCGCTCTTCAGGAAGTAGGTTATTAGAAAGGATCATACAGATGTCATGAAAGGTGAGGTTATAGGATTGAGTAAGATACTGGAATTGTTTTATGAAAGTGGTAGAATTAGATGTATAGGAACCCAGTATTTTTTCTATATGGGAAAGTTCTGAGAGTGAAAAAGGAACATGTACCCTAATCAATCCATCTATGCCGGGCACCTGTCACAACGGGAGAACTGTAGCGGGCTTGGCTTGGTTAGGGTTAGGTTCCATGGTGGCACGTGAACGTGTGAGAGGAGAGGTAAAGGTGGGTGCCAGAGCAGGGCAGCTGCCATGGCCAGGCACCAGAGAGGAAGAATGATTTAGCAGGGCTGTTGGAGCAGGTGGGGAGGGGGGAGAGTGAGCCGCAGAGCGAGCGGCAGGAGATGGGAGGTGAGGGAGCTGCAGAAGCTGAAGCAGCAGGGGTGAGAGCTGAGGCTGAAGGGGCGGAGCAGAAACCGAGGGAATGGGGGTAGCTTCCCGCTGAGGTTGAAAAGGCAGAGGTTCGTTAGCTGGGTCCAGAGCGGAAATGGGGGGTTCTTCAGGAGCAGATGGCATAGCCAGAAACACGTGAGCAGGTGAACAGTTTGCAAGGACAGAGAGCTTAGACTTAGAGCTGAAGTAGAAAAAGGCTTGGATGTAGGGAAGCTCCTTCCATTTGCCTGTGCGCTGACAGTAATTAGAAAGCTCCCAAAGGTGGATAAGTGTGGAAGTCTGCAGGTAGGGCATTGAGGCCTGAGGTTTTAGGGCCTCTAAAAGGTATGCGGGGGGGGGGGGAGACCGGATTGATAGGGTTGGAAGGTTTGCTTCTTGTGGTTAAAGCCGTGTAAACCTGCAAAAACAGCGACACTGCAAGGCTCCACAGAAGACGTCTCTTGATTGTGGGGCAGGGTGTAAGTCAGCGCGACCTTTGCAAAACTCGTGTGGGTGTCCCCTCAAGCCACAAGTGGGAAGGTAAGGCCTGGCTGGATCCAGTCGGTGACCCAAAACCAGAAAGGCCAGAGGCTGCTCCGAGCAGCCTCAGAAAAGAAAAACGGAAAGAAAAAGAAATGAAAAAAAAAGAGAAAAAGATCTGAGGGACCCTGGGTCCTCAGTTGCAGGTGGGTTGGCCCTGGGCCATTCCAAACACAAATTTAACTAAGGGAAGCAAAGCACAGGTGAATGCCAGTGAAGGGAACAACCACTGCCTTGAAGACCATGGTTCGGGGCAGTCCCCCTGTTTCTAAGAACTCCAGAGGGATGCCGGGAGCTCAACCGGTCAATTCCTCAGGTTCAAAGAAATGATTAAGCTGACCAGAACGGGAGCACTCACCATTGGAAGCCGGTGTTGTTCGGAGAGGTCGTGCTCAGGCATATGGAACACGTGGGTTGTTCTCGAGAAAATCCCCTGTTGCCATTCTGGTCCCAGGAGACAGGGGCCTGGGTCTGGAAATTGCAGCCCCGGGATAGGGGCCTGGGGCAGGAAAATCTCTCGAGCCTCGGCACCAAATGTTATGTCCGGCGTGAGTGGGAAGAAGACACGAGCCGTGAACGAACCCACTTAGGAATTTATTAGAGGAGAGGAGTGCTCACAGGCCTGAGAAAACATGTGGGGGGAGAGAGAGAGCGTAAAGATGGCACGTCCAGCTTTTAAAGGCCGTCTAGCACATGTGCACAGGGAGAAGACATGACTATGTCAGAAGCTGATGACGGGCGACCCTACACCTTGCACATATGCACAGGGGGTTTGCGTGAGTACGTCAGACGCTGGTGACACAAATGGCGGGTGACCCACGCATGTGCACAAGGTCTTTAGTTGAGTCGCACATGGAGGTAACCATGCATGCGCGCACGTGGGTCATGCGGGCCCTTTGTTCCCAAGGGTCCGCCCACATATGCCTACCTTTAGAACCCAGAAGTGCAACCTTACAGGCTGAACTTCTGGGCAGAGAGGGCAGATCAGGAGGAAGCAGGATGGCCTCATGGAAAAACATAGATTTTAAAGTATGGGTTAATTTAAGTTATTAGAACTAGCTAGACAGAAGCCTAAGCTATGGCCAAGCTCTTATAGTTAATAATAACTCTCTGTGCCATTATTTGTGAGCAAGCAGTCCAGAAAGTTCTGAGTACACCAGCTTTCCTCTACACTCCCCTCCCTCTGTCTTCCTTCCCTCCCTCTGTATACTGTCTTCCTTCCCTCCCTCTGTCTACTGTCTTCCTCTACACGTACTCCCCTCCCTCTGTCTACTGTCTTCCTTCTACACCTACTCCCCACCCTCTATCTACTGTCTTCCTCTACACCTACTCCCCTCCCTCTATCTACTGTCTTCCTCTATACCTACTCCCCTCCCTCTATCTACTGTCTTCCTCTACACCTACTCCCCTCCCTCTATCTACTGTCTTCCTCTACACCTACTCCCCTCCCTCTATATACTGTCTTCCTCTATACCTACTCCCCTCCCTCTATATACTGTCTTCCTCTATACCTACTCCCCTCCCTCTATATACTGTCTTCCTTCCCTCCCTCTATATACTGTCTTCCTCTACACCTACTCCCCTCCCTCTATCTACTGTCTTCCCTCTGTGACGAGGGCAGGAAGGTGGAGGCTTCTTTCCCGCCCTCTACTTTTGCTTACACAAAACAGCCAAGCTGTCCCAGGTCTCACCTGGGTCTGAACACCTGACTCTACTTGGGGGCCACACATGAAATTCTGATCGTATCCTCCTCACTCCTTAGTCATCAGGGCTGGGGCGGGGGAGGATGGGTGGTTGCTTCGCACTGCTGCATGCTTCCCTAGGTAGCTTTACCAGAAATAAAGGGGCTTGGGGTATAGCAAATCATTCCTTTGTTATGCCCAGATCACAGACGTAATATTAAGTTGGGGTCATCACCCCAGCCCTTGGCAGTCATCTTTGGGGTGCCAATGGAGTGCCAGTGGAGCAGAAAGCTCCATCTCAGGCCCCCTCCCCCTAGGAATTGCCTTGGGCTGGACTCCATCTCTGTACTCCAACTCCCAGCCTGCCAAGTGCTGACACCTTCCCAGGGGGGGTCAGTACCACTCCCACAGGCTATTTAGGCTCTTGCCGGAAAAAGGAACACATGGTCTCCTGGGTTCCAGTAGGCTCCTCTCCTTTCCCCTCTTTACCTCTGCCATGCTCCCGGCCACCCAAGAGCGCTACATTTATTTAAATGTGGACATTTTTAATTTGGTCTAATCTGGTCTAATTGCAGTTATTTTGCGCCAGTGGAGAGGCTCTTCTTAAGGATTTTGTCTAACAACGGAGTCCCTCATAAGCCCACTAGGAGACTGAGTCCTGTATGTGAAAACGAAGAGTCTTCTTTATTCACACTTCAGGTTGGACTTTCCAACTGTCTGACACAGCGGTTGAGAGCAGAGCCATAAGCCCAGTCGAGATAGGGCTTTTAATCATAGTAGAGATTGGGGTGGGGGATTACCATGATTCAGGACCCTAGTTGGCTGACACTCGTCTAGCAGTTTTGGCTAAAGGGGAATAGGGGAGTCCTGGGCTCAGGGACATCTGGTAATCTTATCTAAGCTTATCTGATGGTTGGGTTGTCAGGTACTTCCCTTTAGAGGCTGGCCATCCCTGGGTGGTACCAGCAAGGCTTTTTCTGGAACTCTGTGCTGGTTGTTATAGCAGCTGTGTGGCCTGGACCCCATGTGTGGCCAGGCTGCCCTGGGCCCCATACCTTAACTCTTAGTGTAATGGAAAAACTAAAAATGCTGCAGGATCCCCAGCGGTGGTAGGCAGCAGAAATGCTGTAGGACCCAAGTAGTGGTAGCGGGCCATGTGGTGGCAGGCAGTGGGCCATGATAGCAGCCAGTCCCAGGCAGAGACAGCTGCCAGTCCCTGAGCGGTGGCTGGTCCCAGGCAGGGAGACGCGTGGCGGGCGGGCACGCCAGACAGACACATGGATAGGCACGCCATGCAGAGTAAAGTTGGATATTTATTCAGGGGGTTATGGAGGGAGAAGGGTGAAGGGGAGAAGAGCAGAGAGAGAGAGAAAGAGAGAGAGAGGAGAGAGAGAGAAGCAGGGGAAGGGGAAGGGTGGAGAGAGGCAGAAGCTGCCTCTCCGAGAGGAAGACGGAAAAGAGAGCTCAGGCTGGAAGCTGAAGATCAGCCTGCCTCAGCGGATGGGGGAGGAAGTGGGTGTGGCTTATCTCTTAAAGAGACAGAACAATCATTACACTTAGGTTGCCTTTTTTCTTAAAGGCAAGAAATACTTAGATAAACTACATTAAATAATAATACTTTTAAAACACTCATAAAGAACAAAAATCTGAAGTAACTGGTTTAAATGTCTGTACCATTTGGTAGCTCCAGCCCATCTCCTGGGGTTTCATGCTCCTCAGCCTGGTGGTGAGTGCCTCAGCTCTGCGAGCAGCCATGGCAGAGGAGACAAGCAAGGGCTACTCTGAATTTATTCCACAGCAAACTTCACCTTTAGCTGTTGACTGGAATTGCTTCACAGGCTCATTTCAAACCCAAATAGTAGGTGCTGGGGGTGGGGCCGGAAGGCATGTCTGCCCCTTTTAGAGTGGAAATAGCTTCAGCTTCTCCTTAAGGAAGGGGTAGGGGATGGGGAGTGGATTCCACACAAAAAGGAATTCTCAAGGAAGGGGACATGGGACTGGAGAAGCACAGACTGCATTCACACCTCTCCCCAGGATAACCAACAAAGCTAAAACCCCTGAAATCAAGGCGAGGGGTGGGGTAACCATTTGCAGCTAAGGAAGCTGACCAGGAGGTTAGGAGACTGAGCCAGCAGAGAAGTAGTAGACATGGGGTTGGATCTCAGTATGAGTCCAAAGCAGTTGCTTCCTGCATTTGTTCTTCCCAGCATTTCAAGGGCTCAAAGGGAGAATGCCTGGAGGTTGCCAGCAATCCCAAAGAATTACCTACTCTGAGCTCCAAATGCAGAGCATGCTTCCTTGTCATTTAGGCCCTGCAGGGAACAGCAGGAATTAAATGAGTCAAGGGAATGTTGGCTGCCTCTTGGGTGGCTGAGGCTGTTCCTCAGGGAACTGAATGCCCATACTCAAAAAGGAACACTTTATCCATTCTTTCAAGATTGTTGATCTAGATTAGGAGAAACAGCTCACGTGTGCAAAGGTATCACAGGCAGTAAAATTACAGTCTTGTTTATGGCTGTGTGTGTTTTTAAAGTGATTTCAAGCAGGTGTGAAAATAAAGTCACATTGCTAGACTTTTCTGAAAATATCCCTGGGAATATTTATTCAAAATCTATTTGACATGTTCCCACCAGCCACTGGCATATCTGATGTCAGATATGTCTTTGAAGCTAAGTTGAACTTGATGCAGCTGATGAAAGAAAGCTCAATAAAGCAGAACATGATAGCATTAGACACTCCCGTTACCCTCTCGTTCTCAGCCTCCTTGTCTGGTTACCACTTATTGTCTATACACATTCTCTCACCCATGCAACTTGTGAAGTGGTGATCTTTCTAACTAATCCCCTGTTGTAAACATGTGTGTGTGCACACACACACACATGCACGCACACACATATGCACGTGAGAGAGAGAGAGAGAGAGAGAGAGAGAGAGAGAGAGAGAGAAGCACTCAACTCAGGCTGACTTGGTTCGTCGCCTGGGTACCCTGTCCATCCCTCTTCTGAAGAGGCAGCTTCTGTCTCTTTTCCTTCTCTTTCTTCCTCTTCTCTTCTGTCCCCCTTCTCTCTTCCCTTCTTGCCCTCTCCATAGCCCCTTACTTTTTTTTTAACCCCTTACTCTTATACCGTTCCCAATACCCACTAAATAAACTCTTATACCCAAGCTCTCCCAGCTCTATCTGTCTGTCTCTCGCCTAACATGTGCTGCTGTGAATGATAACACTCACCAAAGGAGAAATAAGAAATTAGTAATAATGTATCAACTCAATGGATCAACTCAATGCCTTAAAATGTCTTTGAAAGAGGGTTGGAGAGATGGCCCACTGTTTAAGAGCACTGACTGCTCTTCCAGAGAATCTAAGTTCAATTCCCAGCACTCACATGGTGTCTCATAACCACCTGTAACGCCTGCTCCAGGGGACCCAAGTCCATCTTCTGGCCACTGCTGTCACCAGACGCCTGTGGTTCACAGACATAAATCCAGGCAAAACACTAACATACAGAAATTAGGAAAAATGTTTTTGCTCTACGAAAGCTGGCAAAGAATCAGACAAGACCTAATAGAAGATATTAAAGTACTGTGAAGTTATATTTTAAAACTGGAGAGGTCAGGCACAGAGACAAAAACCTTTAATCCCAGCATTCAAGAGGCAGAGGCAGGCTGATTTCTGTGAGTTCAAAGCCAGCTAAAAATAGATAGTGAGACCCTGTCTCAAAAAAAAAAAAAAAAGGAAAAGGAAAGAAGAAAAAAACAAACCCTAATCATTACAGAATAATAATTTTTTTTAAAAAAATCACCTGGAATACCAAGTTGGAGTTTCTTATCAAAGACTTGGGAACCAAAATGAGGGCAAGGAAGGGTAAATTCTGCATGCTGTATTGAAAATTACCATCCACTGTCAGAGTTTCTTCTGGCTAAAACATAACAGAACTAACCCTGTGACCATTAATTCACTCTCCCATGCTCTTACCCTTACTTACACCTGGGAAAGAGCATTGAAATTTGTGCCTTTTGTCTCCTGCCAATTAAGAAGGATTCTAAAGGTAAGATTCTTGAAAGTTGGAGAGTATCCACAAGAAGGGAGAGTATATCTCATTTTCCAATAGCTTGGTGCATCAGGTAGCTGACCCTTGTATCTGCCCTATGCCTACTGACCAGGGGTAGAAAATCATGGAGAAAATGGCTTAGAGCAGTATGAGTTTCTAATGGGGTGAGTGGTTGCCATGAAGAATCACAGCCTTGAGTTGTCTTTTGCCCTCTGTATGCTAGTCTTAAGCTGCCTAACAGCCTGATGGTATATCTTACCTACATCTTGATTCATGGGAATGTTCCAGAAGACTGGGATACTGATGACCTTGGCCTTCTCGCAGACCTCCTGTAAAATTTTGTTCAGGGAAACTCATCCCTTTTAAGGCTGAGTAATCAAACAAGTGCCACCGTGAGACCTGTGAACAGGTTTTCTTTGGGCCACCAGCTCATAAAAAATGACAAGGAGACTTATTATTAATTATGAAAGCTTGACCTATAGTTTAGGCTTGCCCCACTATCTCTTATAACTTAAATTAACCCATTTATATTCATCTATATTTTGCCTTGGAGCATATCCTATTTTCTTTCTGTGTTATCTGGCATCTCTCCTGCACCCAGATTCATCTCCTCTTCTTCTCTCTCTGCCTTGAAGTCCTGCCTATCTCTTCTGCTGAGCTATTACACCAATCACTCCAACACATCTTCACACAGCATACAAATATTCCACAACATTTTCCCCTTTTTTTCTAAGTAAAAAGGAAAGGTTTTTAATTCTAACATAGTGAAGCTATATACAATAAGAACAATTATCAGGTAAGGATTACATTTACAATATCCAGTTCATTTTTTTGTGGAAAACTCCGAGAAAGTACTATCTGTCCTATATTAGTCCAAAGTTTTATACCTAAACCATTTTCTGTGATAACTTGTACTATCTTCCTAAATTATCTTTTTAGACCTTAAAACATCTTAGAAAAACAACTTAAGCTCTTTGATGTGAGATTCCCCTCTGTATGCTGTGAATACCATTGGTTAATAAGGTAACTGGCTTGGCCTGATAGGGTAGAACAGAGCTAGGTAGGGAAAACTAAACTGAATGCTTGGAGAAAGGAGGTGGAATCAGGAGAAGCCATGGAGCCTCCCGAGACAGACATGCTGGAACCTTGCCGGTAGGTCACGAGCCTCATGGTAAAATATAAAATAATAAAAATGGGTTAAATTAAGATGTAAAAGCTAGCTAATAAAAAGTTAGAGCTAATAAACCAAGCAGTGATTTAATTACTACAGTTTCTGTGTGGTTATTTCGGGAGTCTGGGTGGCTGGATCGAACAAGTTGCCCCTCCTTACAACAGCTCTTATTTTCTCAACCTTATGAACGTTATATCTCTTATTAAGTTTCTTTTCTGAATTTGGTAACAAGGAAAACTGTAAAACTATAACTATCTTGTCTTCAATGCCCATTAGAGACCCAAGAAGAACAAACTATTACCTGAGTAAACAGTAAGTGCAAAGAAAGAAACTCCCGAAACTGTAGAAATGACAGAAACATCTGGCTTCCTGGACAGTCACACAAGATTCCTATAATGTTCTGTCCTGTCTCTTTAAGAGACAAGCCACGCCCACTCCCTTCCAGCTTCCAGCCTCAGACCCCCACTCTCTCTCCTCTCTGTCCCCCCTCTCAGAGAGGCAGCTGCCCTTTTCTCCTCTCTCCCCCCTCTTTCTCCTCTCTCTCTCTGTCTCTCTCTTCTTCTCCCCTTCTCCCTCCATCACCCACCAATAAATGTTTAACTTTACTCTACATGGTGTGCCTGTCTGTCTCTTGCCCGCCCACCACATGTCTCCCTGTCTGGGGCTTGCAGACCGGCAGCCGTCTCTGCCTGGGACTGGCTGCTCTCAGCCCCCCCCAGCCCGCTGCCGCCTGCTGCCAGGTCACATGGCTGGAACCACTGGGGACCTGCCTGCATGGTCTCGGACCCTGCAGCAAACTGCCAGGGACCCTCAGCTGCCGGGGACCCAAAGAAGAGAGTAACAATTCCTTTGCAATGTTGGGCATCCATCTTTGGCCTACAGGCCTAAATATCTGACAGAACTTTTTATAAAACAAGAATTTTGAAACACAGCTTCTCCACGTTTGTAATAAGGGTATTAAAAACAACCTTAGAACTTGAGGTTGATCCAAATATCCATGAGTATGGAATTGATTATACAATTCAGGGCAAATCTTGTATGACTGGCTACTTTGAAAACATTAGAAATAATGAATTGTATCTAAATAGGCTTAATATGAAAGCTATTCAAGATATAAAAATTTAAGCAATATATTTATAAAATAAACTATGTAGGTGGATAGAGAGATGGCTTAGTGGTTAAAAATGCTTGTTCAAGTTTAATGACCAGAGCTCAGGTTCTCGATCTCATGTACAGTCAGGCATGGTCCCTCAAATGCCTATAGCTCTAGCATGGGGGGGGGTCAGACTGATCACTGGAGCTAGGGTCAAGGAGAGACCCTGCCTCAAAGGAATAAGGTGGAGAGTGATAGAGAAGAACACTCCAACACCATGTACACATAGTTGCACATACACCTGCATACACATGTGCATATACCACACACATGCCTACAAACACAGAAATGCACAAAATTTACCATGTTTATGTACATTTAAAGGTTTGGGAATGTGTAAACGTATATATGATACACACACACATATATCCATACAATATATAAAATCAATGTATTTTTTTTCTGGAGACTTAAAATCATGAAACTGAGTAGCCAATTAATACATGTCCCCAACAGACAGATGGAGGAGAGGACTTTTCTTTTCCAGAATGGAAATATTCTATCTTTGAATATTTTCCATATGTACCATTTACTTCATGTTTGCTTGTTTGTTTCTTACTAAAGGTACTGTTTTGGGATGTGGGTAATCAAAAACCAGTTCAGATTAGTCTTTTTGTTTGTTTGTTTTGTTTTTGAGCCAAAGTCTGGTTATTGTAGCCCTGGCTGGCCTAGAACTCACTAGATAGACCAAGTGGATTTGAGTTCACAGACAGCTGCCTGCCTCTGCCTTTTCTTTTCTGGAGTTAAAGATGTGCCCTACCACACCTGACAATATTAGTCTTTAGGAAATTTGACAGAGCAGAGGGCAAAATAGAACAATAGCTTAAAGACATTTTGGGATACAAAAGGATGGAGGAAAGGGAATTTTCCACAGGGGAGTCTCGCCTGTGTGTTTGTTTGTTTTGACAGAGAGCAATCAGTTGTGGGGACGGTGATTGACAGAGCAAGGAGGACTTGGAGAACTGAAGGACACAAATATGAGACCTACTGGCAGCGTGAATCTTAGCCAGAGGGGACTCTTCTCGAGGGGACTTCTAGATGGGATGGAGGCAGCAGGGCTGAAAATAGGCAGGACTAGAGGCCACAATGGAAGCCCCGAGGATGGAAGCCGAGCCTTGTATGCGTGTCTAAAATACCAACTGTGGGGTCCAGCCTAGGAAGGAGAGCAAAGAGCCGGGGAGAAGATGGTGAAAGCCGAACATAGGGCATTAGAGGGGAAATAAAGATAGGAACTGGTTCACTGGCAAACATTGACAAGCAAGGAAAGAAAATACTGTTCTATGACAGAAAAGCCAGGACCACAAAAAGCCTGGTAGCTGCTTGACCACATAACTAAAAATATGTAGCAATATCAAAAAAGCCGAAACAAAGAAACAGAAACTTGTACAAAGCAGTGTCAAAGCTGGGTGTGGTGGTGCTGCCCTATAATCCCAGATACCTGGAAGAGTGGAGGAGTACAACATACGGATTACGGAATGAGTTAAAGGTCATCGTGGACAGTTCAGTGAGATGCTTTAAAAGTAGGGCTGGGAAATAGCTTAGTCATTAGCTTGCCTACCATGTGGGAAATCCAAGACCCAAAACTGAAAGAAAGGGTAGGCAGAGTCCAAAGCTTTTCTTTGGAAGCAGGTGAAAAGTGTCCCAGAACTAAATGAGGCCCATGCCTCCAGGAGGCCGGCAGTTTTAGAAGAAAGCAAACAGCCTAGACTAGTACGTTGCCAATGCATCAAACATTCTTTTTGTGTTTGTTAATAGCAGATGCGCAATCACAGAAGTCATAGCTACATCTGGTTGCAAAAATAAATTCCTTAAGCATGAGCTGAGATGCAGAAAGGAAGTGAATCACTTAGGGACAAAGTATCTTACCCAGAGGAGAAACAATCACTGGGCACATGTGCACATGTGGACCTGTTATCTGAAATGGCTTGACCAAAGAACTTAAGATAAAATATAAGAAAAATGGGCACAAGTAAAACAAAAGCCCAAGCTACTAATGAGCACCAAGCAATGGCCTCAGATGACTTAGGATGTGGATGCCGATCTAGGGGAGACAGCAGCTGCAAGCCCTCCAGTGTGCAGAGATCCTCTTCATTTTCCAGTACCTGCAGCCTCTTTCCCCGTGTGCTGACTTGGATGTTTCATTGCTTTTCTACAGAACACAAAGTTTGCGGGGTGGAATTTAGCTCAGTGTTAGAGTATTTGCCTGGCAAGTAAAAAACCCTGGGTTTGGTCTCCAGCACCACCATCACCAATAAACCGGCGCTACCACAAAAGCAAAACAACTGCTCCCCCTGCCCCCAAACCCAGGAAGAACAACAACAACAGAAACCCAACCAAACCAACAAATAAAATGAACAAGGGAATTAATATAAGGTTCAGTTAAAAGACTCTCATAGGCAAGAGAGGGCCCTATAGGTAAGGAAAAGCTAAAAGACTCTGAGAATTCACAGTGTGGACAGGAAGGGCTGTGAAGGAACCCACAGAGAAAAAAGCACAGAGAAAATCTAAGTTGTCTGTCCTGGCCACACAGGAGACCCTTCTGGACAGTCGGAGACACCAGCTGCCCTTTCTCTGCCAATAAAATTAGAAGCACTGGGGTCCCTTCAGACTTAGTCCCCACAAAGACCCCTCTTTCTCTGGGGAAGCCTCACTTGTAGGTGGACTTTCTGTGCTGGTAGCAAGGCAGGAGGGCCTTAGTTCTACGGTTTACGGCCAAATCTTAGGACACTAATACGTAACCTGTAAGTCTGCTTGATGGTGACAGATGCTCCCCTATGCTCTGAAATCTAGACACCTAAGCATGATGAGCCCAGTTAAGGATTGCACTTGACTCTGAAAAGATTCTTTGCTTGAACAAACTTTGGTCGAACTCTAAGATCTTCTGTTGGGTCCAATTGTGCATTCTTTCTAATGCAGTTTAGTAGAGAATCCTGGTCTTGCCCCTTCTCACTGTCTCACGCCCACCATCTTCCAAGTGATGTCCGTTTACTCTGGCCTGGCTTCCGCATGGGTCTTGTTAGGTTAATTGAGCCCAAATTCTTCTCTCTCCTAATGTTTCCACATAGTAATTGTCTATCCATTGCTATTCATTGCTATCCCAACTGCCCTTTCTGGTTTGGAGTTGAGTCTAATCTCTTTCCTGCTTCAACACCCGTCTTGTGGTGGTTATTTAATGATCACTGTGTTTACAAGAAAGCCTTCCCTATTGGGTTTTAACAACCTGTCTTTTTTTCTTTAGCACTTTCTTTGGGAGAATCACCCATTATGAGAACTTTCTATTGTAGAAAACTTGATGTTCTAGGGGTAGCAGAGTGGTGTGTTGGTGTGTTTCCCTGCGCAGGAGGCTGCTTCTGCTCCATACAGATAGACTTTAGCTTCTTTGCTCCCTCTTCTTGGTGGGGGAGTGAAGAATGAGGCTTCTTTGTGCTTTTGAATGGACCAGCAGCTAGGTATGCATGGGAACTGGGTCCTCTCTTCTTTCCCTCTCCTTCCATACCTGCCTCTCTTTTTCTCCTGGACCCCTCCAGGACAGCCAGGAACTTCTTCTCTAAAGCTCTTGGATGTGTGACATACCCTCCCCCTCCTTCCTCTAAGAAGTATTTTAAAATAACTGGCTGTATGTTTGGAAATATACACAAGCCAACCCACACCCTTTTCAAATGAAGCTGTCACTAGTTTCTTGTTTGGAAAAAAGATGTCCTTTTATTTTTCTTTAGCAGCCTCATGTCAGCTCACTTAACTGTTTTTCTTGACTAGGGGTAGCCCTGATGCATCTGAGGCCACTTAGTATTTCATTTAACAAATACGCCAGAGCACACAAATCCTGTTTCCAGTCACAGGAGGTTTGCTTTCCGCTCTAGTCACAATTCAGCAGTGAACTGTGTGTGTGTGTGTCTGTGTGTGACTGTCTGTGTGTGTCTGTGTGTGACTGGGCCTGAGTGTGTCTATGTGTGTGTCTCTATGTGTGTCTGTGTGTGTGTTGTGTGTTTCTCTGTGTGTGACTGTGTGTGACTGTGTATGTGTCTGTGTGTGTGTCTCTGTGTGTGACTGTGTATGTGTCTCTGTGTGTGTCTGTGTGTGACTGGGCCTGAGTGTGTCTATGTGTGTGTCTCTGTGTGTGTGACTGTGTGTGTGTCTGTGTGTGTGTTGTGTCTCTGTGTGTCTCTGTGTGTGACTGTGTGTGTGTCTCTGTGTGTGACTGTGTATGTGTCTCTGTGTGTGACTGTGTGTGTGTCTGTGTATGTGTTTGTGTCTATATGTGTGTCTCTGTGTGTGACTGTGTGTGTGTCTCTGTGTGTGACTGTGTATGTGTCTGTGTCTCTGTGTGACTGTGTGTGTATCTGTGTGTGTCTGTGTGTGACTGTGTGTGTCTGTGTGTGTGTGTTGTGTATGTCTCTGTGTGTGTGTCTCTGTGTGTGACTGTGTGTGTGTGTATGTGTGTGTTGGTTGACTTAGAGAACATGGAAAGATGGTGAGCGGTGGTTTTAGAGATAGCTAGAGAAACCAGCCTGTGCTATTTGAAGTCAGAGGACCATGAGAGATCACATCCTAGGGGGTCTTAATAGATTAATTACTTATTTGGGAACTCTGAGGTAAGCCATTGAAAATTTGAGATGACCCTAAAGAGACCTCAAGAGCTAATGTTTTAGAATGCCACAAATTTCACAAGTCCTAGAAATACTTGGGGGAACATCCTGACTTGTGTGCCACAAGGATAGAAATGCATCTTTACATCACCAGCATGATTACCTGTAGGCCCTCCATCAAATCCCATTGAACAGACAATGGTACCTCAGTCTCTGTGGGGATGAATATCAAAGATCCCAAAAATCCTGACATAGTTCAGTTCCTTTATATAAAATGGTGTGACCTTTGTATATAAGCTAGATCTGTCCTACCATTGCCTCTAAATCTAGATTACTTAAGATATCCAGTACAATGAAAACTCTATGTAATTAAATGCCATATTGTGTTATTTAAAGGATAATGAAAAGAAAGAAATTCAGTACTTTCTACTATATAGATGATTTTTTTTCTGAAAAAAATTAAAGCAGAGTTGTAGTTTAACAAAAGATTAATCTTTTGACATTTAATTTTTATTTTTACTTATGGCTCTGTGGGCATACATATGGAGGTAAGAGGACAACTTAGGGAGTTCTTTTTACGATGTGGCTTCCAGGTATCAAGCTTGCGTCATCAAACTTCTCTGCAAGTGCCTTTACCCAAAAATCCCTCTCTACAGCCCAGGGAGAGGTGTTAATAGAGATTTAAACTCAGGAGCAAGATAAAAAGTGGCATATGAAGAAAGAGTCCACACCCAAGAGTGGGGTAAGTTTCTCATCCAGAAGTTCTGCGTTTGATTTTGAACTCATAAATGTGAGAATCCATGGACACTGGGGCTTGCCCGCACCTTTGTTTGTGCTCAAGAATAGAATCAAGGGCCTTATCTTCTTGTGACCTGAGCAGTAAGGGAAATTCCTTTGGTAGGAATAAGTGGGTGGCTGCCCTGTTGACATCTGTGCAGTTTCCTCATAACTAAAGTTTGAAGTAGGCACTTGGACGAAACCATCCAGAAACACGTTGGACTGCAGGGCCTCATTCTAACTTGGTAACACACCTACCTGTTGTTATTCATCTTTGCTAATTGCTTCTGTTGTATTCAGAGAATGGTCAGCTCCACAGCAACAGAGGGACTGGCTGGGAGAAGGTTTTCTCAAAAGAGGAAGAGAGTTATGCAATCCTCATTTGTGTTTCCAGGAAGCTGTCCTGCACCACTGGCAGAAATAGGGGGCCTCGCTCTTATTCTTAACTGTCGGTATGGGAGAGATGCCCTCACGACGTATTCAGTATGTGACAGACATAAGCAGCAGTTCTGAATATTGGGGTCCCAGGATTTTGGAAGTGTTACATGTTTAAATATGTCTGGATATATTCTGAAAACCACATTAAAAAGTAACTCATGGACTGGAGAGATGGCTCAGAGGTTAAGAGCACTGATTGTTCTTCCAGAGGTCCTGAGTTCAATTCCCAGCAACCACATAGTGGCTCACAACCACCTGTAATGAAATCTGGTGCCCTCTTCTGGCTTGCAGGCATACATGCAGACAGAACTCTGTATACAAAATAAATAAATAAATCTTTAAAAAAATATCTCATGATAATCTCATATATAGAAAATAAGGCGTATTTCTGTTGTTTTTTGAATTCAAACTACCAGGTCTGAACCTCAGGAAATATTCCATGGCTGAAGACAGGAAACTGCAAATATAGAGTGTGAAGGGAAAGAGTATCAGTCTTTGGGAGGGTAGACAAATCTCCCTTGATTTGTCTGCCACTGACCATCCAGATAGATAATGGCCCAGTCTTCACTCCCAGGGTCACTGAGCTCGTGTCCGAAGCTCTCATCATCTCCTGGAAACTCTATATCCCCCCCCCCCAGCTCCTGGAACATCAGTGCTGGGACCATCTCTCCAGCCTCAAGCAGGTACCTACCCAGGATAAATGGTCTGTTCAATAACTGGGACCCTCCACCCTCTGGTTTTCCAGAATGTACCAATGAAGGGCATATCTGCTCTTGTGTCTGGATCATTCATCCTTGTCTCTTTTATACAACCAGGGCACATCTCTGTTCCATCTCTCCAGCAGTCTTCACTCTTCCCATGGTTAGCCCTGTTCATAGGCCCGGTGTTAATAATCTTTTTTTTCCTCCTAGCAACTTGCCTTTTCCACTTCCTCAAGAAACAGATTCCATCTCAATTTACCTTTTATAAAAAAAAAAAAAGGAAGAAAGAAAGAAAGAAAGAAAGAAACAGATTCCTGCGATCCTGGCAGTTAACTGAATTCTTCTCTGCCCATACCTTCCACTGAGCGTGAGCCCACTGACTCCCGACTCCTCCTCCCCATATCATTCCATGCTAGCAGGAGGCAGCCAGACTTGAACTGGCGCCTAGATATCCAAGAAGGTCAGGATGTTCAACTGGGGTCTCCAGTTCCTCCTTTTCAAACGCCGCCCCCTCAGAAAGACTGCCAAAGTACAGGGTCCTCCCCCAAGCTCAGTACTGTTCCCACAGGGTATTTAAGCCCCTGCTTCTAGACCAGTGATGTGATTTCTCCTGCCCCTTTCCCATGCCTGTTGGGAACTGGAAGGTCACCTGAGAGTGCTTGGTCCAATAAACCTGGTCTTCTTAATTTGGCTTTATTTGGCTTACTGTATCTGTGGAGAAACCTAATACTGGGATACGGAACCTATCACTCAGCTTTGGTTCTTGCTTGGTACTAGTTCGGGTGGTACATGAACAAAATCTTCAGTACAACCTCTTCAGTGTACAGTGTATGAGTGCATGTACATGTATGCCTGTACGTGTGTGCGTGTGTACATGTGTGAGTGTATGTATGTGTGTGTAAGTATGTCAGATACTAAGACTATAGTCACTTAGCTATGTGGGTTTCAAAAGCATATGGCTGAGTGAGTTTCAGTACACACTTGTGTATCAGTGGTGTGTTACTAATTCACAAGCTTGGTGTTTTTCACTATGCGGGAGACTTCCTCTGCCCCATACAGACAGACCTTTGATCCTTAGCTCCCTCTTTTTCTCTTGGTGGAACTCCTTCAGAATCCAGGGCTGGAAAAAGACTTCCTATAGCAGGAGCCTCAGGTGGACATGTGTGACAGCCGAAAGCATGGCCAGGCTGACTGTTCTGAGACTGTGGCTGCCACTCTATGGCTGTGTGACTGCAGGTAAGAGACACTGATCTCTCTGGGCCTCAGTATCCTGCTCAGAGATGGTGACGATTGTATAAGGTGAAAATTCTAAGGTACTTTCCACAGAGCATGGCCGTAAGTGCTTGGTAATGTTATTGGGACCTTGCTCTGGCCTCCCCTCCATTTCCCAGTCTTCGTGATCAGTTTTGAAAGCAGCCAGTAAGACATGGCATAGTGTAGAAAATGGAGTTTATGGCAGGGCTTATTATAGGGGGTATGAGTAGGCAAAGGTCAAAGGGACCATTTCAGAGAAAGACACTGTCAGGAAGTTATCCGGGACAATGGCCAGATTGTCCCAGCCTACACTTTAGGCAGGCTTTATACTGTTTCCTAGTCTCTGGAGCAAGTGTGCCTTCCTATTTAGGCAATTGGCAGGCCCACTTGGATTAAGTCTTAGGAGAGGCGTGGCAGTGCGCCTTTGTCCTTTACTAGTGAGCCTCTGTTGTAATGTAATGAGCTTGTACGAAGCTTTTAATCCTTGCAGCTAACTTGTGTCTCCACCCAGGGCCAGACACAACTCAGAACCTATTCTTTCCACCAGAAATCACATTACAGAGCACAGTTAAAAGAACTTTAAAAATAATACATCTATAAAAATACCCATGCTTACCACATGAGGAACTAGCCTTCCCTTGCTGTTATCAACAAATCCTTCATAGCTCCAGCTTCTTCTTTAGTCCAGTCTAGAGCTATCTTTTTGTATTTTACTCTGAGTCTTGAAGGGGGACCAGTTTCCATATTTGCATCTTCCTTATCTACTACTGTTGCTGGTTCCATTGTAAAATTGGGTTTTCCAGGGCACAGGAAGTGAGACCCACAGCTGTCCATGAAGAAGGGTTCCATTCCCAGTGAGCTTCAAGCCTTCTGATTCCTCATTAGCTACCAGACAGCAATGGCAGCTGGCTGTGTCCATTCCTAAGGTGAGATGCTGTGAGCCTTCCTTCCACCTCAGCCACAATAAAGGAGAAATAAATGGCATCAAAGCCAGGAAGCCCTGAGGTTGGGATATAAGCTGATCAGGAGTGACTGAGAAAATGGCAGACTCTGGCTCTGAGAGCTTTATGGCTGCCAGTGGTATTGGAGTCAGGTGGGCACATCCCAGGACCTCCAGGATGTATCTGAAGAACAAAGAATTGGAGAGAGACATATGGACAGTAGCAGAAACAAAGGCAATTTATTTAGAAATAGTACACCTCCAGAAGTGTTTGATGAGCACAGCATTGCTTTCTACAGTCCAGCTACTCCAGTTTCCTCTAGGCTACTGGATGTGCTTCATTCTGCCTGCACAGACAGGAGCAGGGTTGAGCAGGGTTCAGGGAATACACAGGGATACATGACTTTCCTGCCCAATGTCACTTCTTTCTGCAACACCTCTGCTGTTGGGACTACCTCTTCCTGACTTCATGGCTTTGGGTCCATCTTTTAAGACTTTTTAAGGTCTACCTGGACATACTGGGAATCCATGCTTCCCAGTCCCAGCAGGAAACATATGATACAGATTGGCCAGATAACTTCAAAATAGTATGTCCTAGGAGGGACAGCTGAGGTTAAAGCCAGTGAGAGGAAATGCCCAATATTGGGGTTGACCCTGTAGGTTTGGGTATGGGGTTAGTATTATTTGCCTGTACTTGGTAAGAGAATGTTTGTCTCTGAATAACACCTGCATAGCAAATGCGAACTTCCTTTATATTCACGTGTTTAGCAAACATGTCTTATTATCCTGTGGGTTAGAGAGAAGTGTGTCTTTTTCTTGTATGGGTTCAAAACTCAGTTCTAATCTCAAAGGGATTAGAATTTATTCTTGAGCCAAATGTGAGTGACTATGACCTGGAAACTCATATTTGGGTTATCCCCTATAAATATTCTAATTTGGAAATGGCTTCATGAGGCTATTATAGTTGCATAAATCAATGTAGATTCCTTATTTGTGTATATGCATGTGTATGCATGCACATGTGTGCACATGAAGTCCAGAGAATACTACCCACCTTGGATTTTGAGACAGGAGTTCTCACTTTTACATGGAACTTGCTGATTCAGTTAGGGTGGTGCTAGAATTGTGTGTGAGCTGCCTCACCAGGTATTTCATGTGGGTGCCAGGGATCTTAACTCAGGTTCTCAGGCTAGAACAGCAAGTACTTTATGGCTGAACTATCTCCCTAGCCTGTCAAGATATCTTATTTAGGGTTTCTATTGTGGAACCAAAACTAAAGAAACTTGGAAAGGACAGGGTTTGTTTATTCGGCTCACACTTCCATACCATTGTTCATCACCAAAGGAGTCTGGATGAGAACTCACACAGGGCAGCAGTGTGGAGGCAGGAGCAGCTGCAGAGGCCATGGAGGGGAGCTGCTCACTGGCTTGCTCCTCGTGACTTGCTCAGTCTGCTTTTTTACAGAACCCAGTGTTGTAGAGGCTGCTTGTTTGTTTCCAACTGCCCAGACTCCCGAAATAACCACATAGAAACTATATCAATTAAAACATTGCTTGGCTTATTAGCTCTACCTTCTTATTGGCTAGCTCTTACATTTTAATTTATCTCATTTCTATTAATCTATGTATCACCATATGGCTGTGGCTTACTGGCAAGGTTTAGGCTCATCTGTTCCTGGCAGTGGATACATGGCTTCTCCTGACTCCACCTTCTTCCTCCCAGCATTCAGTTTAGTTTTCCCCACCTACCTCTATTCTGCCCTGTGCAGGCCTAAGACAATTTCTTTATTAACCAATGGTATTCACTGCATACAGAGGGGAATCCCACATCAACCCAGGACCACCAGCCCAGGGAGAGCACCACCTACCATGGGCTGGGCCCTCCTCCATCTAATTAAGAAAACACTTTACAGCTGAATCTTAGGGAAGCATTTTCTCAGTTGAGGTTTCCCCGTTTCAGAGGACTCTAGTTTGTGTCAATAGGACCCCTTGTCACCTTGACACCCAAACTCATCAGTTAAGCTGTAACCATTCCTTTCTTGTTCATCCTCAAGATCACACATTAACATCAACATCACAGCATAAACAATTTACAAACTTTAAAAGTTTTCAGAAATCCAAACACTTTAAAATTCAGTCTTTTGAAAAAAATCTAAAATCTCTGGGCTGGAGAAATAGCTCAGCAGCTAAGAGAACTGTCTGCTCTTTCAAAGGACCTTGGTTCAATTTCCAGCACCCACAGGACAGCTCACAACTGTCTATAACTCCAGTTCTAGGGGATCCTACACCCTCATGCAAACATTCATGCAGGCAAAACACCAATGCACATAAAAAAACCCAAAGTCTCTTTTAAAACCTGAAACTCTTTTTAAAAATTCAGTCTCTCAACTATGGGCTCCTGTAAAATAAAACACAAATTGAATACTTTAAGAGGGAGGAACCAGGGTACAGACACAATGAAGTCAGAGCAAAACCAAACTCCCAAAATGTAAATAACTCAGTGTCCAGTGACTGGTATTCACTCACAATCTTCTGGGCTCCACCAAGGGACTTGAGTTACATCTGCAGCACACACAGGTTGTCTTCTAAGCTTGGTCAAATCACTCCACTGCTGCTGCTCTTCTTGGTAGTTATGCCACAGTACTGGAATCTCCAAACCGCTGCAACTGGGCTGTACCGATAGCCTCTCATCGGCTCTCTTCATTTGCCAAGCCCCAACTTCTTTTCATGACCCCTTCAGTCCTGGGCTGAAGGCTACACTGAGGCTACACCTTCAACAATGGCCTCTCTTGGCCTCCCACAGTGCCACGCCTCAGCTTCATGTCTTCAAAACCAGTACCACCTGGGTGACTGTTATACTAGAAAGTTCAGCTTCCAGCGTGAGGTACATCCTCAGCTGCTTCTGAAACACAGCTTCTGTGTGATGTCCCTGAGGAAGCACTTCCCAGATTTCACCTCAGTGTTGCTGGTCTCTGCTCAATCACTGCTAATTTCTTAGCTTCATCTAACCAGTGTCAATTGTCCCAGTAACACAAAGGTCTCCTGTCAATCACAGCAGATTCTTTAGGCCTGCTAACCAGAACCACAGCATCGTAACTCAGAATAACAAATGGCTCCTTCTGAAATGTCACAAGCCAGGCCTCCATCGCCAGTACTGTTCTCAACATTCTTCTATCACAAGCCCCTAAAGAACAGACCACAGAGCTCTTAACACTGCACGGCTCTTCTAGCCCAGAGTTCCACAGTCCTCCACAGACAGCACGGTCAGGTCTGTCATAACAATGCCCCACTATCCTGGTACTAACTTGTTTTTGTTAGGGTTTCTATTACTGTGATGAAACACCAGCACCAAAGAAACTTGGGGCTTACACTTCCACAGCACTGTTCATCACTGAAAGAACTTAGGGCAAGAACTCCAACAGGACAGGAACCTGGAGGCAAGAGCTCAGGCGGAGGCCCTGGAGCAGAGCGGCTGGCTGCCTTGCTCATGAGTTGCTCAGCCTGATTTTTTTTTTTTGTTTTGTTTTTGTTTGTTTTTTTCTTCAGACCCAGGGATAGCCAAGGGATAGCACCACCACAAAAGGCTGGGCCCTCCCCCATTCATCACTAATTAAGAAAATGCCCTACATCTGGATCTTATGGAGACATTTTCTTAATTGAGTCCCCCCCCCTTTCAGATGACTCTAGCTTGTGTCAAGTTGACATAAAATTATCCAAGACACAAGGGAGAAAAAAAAAGCCCAAACGAAACAACCCAATCTAAAACATTGGTAGAAACATTAGTGTTGGGCAGGCAGGTTATAGAAAACGGGGGTGGGGGTGGGAATCTCCGCTATAGGTCTAGGATGCTGATGATGTTCTTAGTTTTTGGGTTGGTAGAAGCTGGTGATCTGTGTAGTTAACACATCCCAAAAGGTTTCAGGTGACAGTCAACAACAGATGCTAGGTCAGATACAGGGGTGGGCATGATTGCTCAAGATAATTTGGCTGGATCTGCAGCATTCCAATTCTCTATAATCACTACATTCTAACCAGCCAGCCTGTGGACTCTTTAACACAGACATGGCTTTTTTCCCTGGGGATTTCAGTTCACTTGCACCCTATGGGCACTCTGTTCTCTCTTTTTCAGCACTGAAGATTCAGTTTGAGGACCCAGCTGGGGCTCCAAGGAGAAAGCATGATGCTGCCCAGCACCATCAGGGACTGAGTGGGACAAAAAGACCCATGTGCGCCTGGGACATGTATGGTGTGGTATGGGAGGGAGAGGGGGACAGAGGTGGAAGCAGTGAGGAGCCGGCTGAGGTAAGTGGCTAGATCACCACACGGCCAGGGCCCATGTCTGGGTTCATGGCCCCGTTGCAGCCACAGTCTGTGTTGACGTCCACGGTTCCTGATACCACCAGAGGTTGGAGGTCAAGAGGACAGTGCTGCACAGAGGTGTCCCTGTCCCTTGCTGGCTGCAATATTTGGGAGAGCAGACCCTACACCTCACCTGGGCAGCACAGTGGAGCCGAGCCTGATTGAGGTGGCATGGGTGAGCTAGCCCTGAGGGCTGAGAATGGGAGAGTGGGCCCTGCCCCACCTCATCTGCCATGTGGCGACGTGGGTGAGGGAAAGATGCCCTCTCCTCCTTCCCCTCCTCACCTGCAGCCCCCTGCCCCAACTGTAGCACTCGGGAAAATGGGCCCTGTGTCTCACCTGGGCAGCACAGTAGAGCTGACCCTGTAGACAGGGGTGTGTGAGAGTGGGAATCTGGCCCGGCCTCTCATCTGCTATATGGTGGTATGGGCAAGGGAGAGATGTCCTCCCCTGTTCCCACCCTCATCTGCCTATGGCGGGTGTGAGAGGTGTCCCTGCCCCTCACCAGCTGCAACACTCTGGAGAGTGGCCCTTGCACCTAGCCTGGCAGCACAGTGGAGCTGGTCCTCACTGCATCGGTGAGGGAGGGCATGAAAGCAGGACAGGTTCTGGTCCTTGCTCCTGACTGCAAGTGCTGAGAGCGCACCCTGGTGGTGAGGACTGGGGAGAGCTGGCGGGCTGACCAACCCAGCAACCACCCAGGCCCAGAACAAGGGTTATGAGTTGGCCCACCCTAACATGCATCCCATCTGTGACCTGAGACCCAAAGCTGCAGGATCTCCATGACACAGAGCATCAACAGAATATCCAAGAGGAGTCCCAGTGAGGGTCAAGTATGCACTATAGTGTAGCAGAAACCAGAGACCTCAAACCAGACCAATGACTCACTGCAATGAACAGTTGCCAGTAAAGATATGTAGGTTAAAGTATATACTGTGTGGCTCACTGGGTCACACTGTAGCATGCTTCTATGATGAAATTTCTTTCTTTTTCTTTTAAATTTTATTTTATTGGGGGGGGTGGTTGCAAGGGCAGAAAGTGGATACAAAGGGACAGGGAGATGATGGGATCTAGATGCATGATGTGAAAGCCACAAAGAATAAATAAAAAAGTTAAAAAAAAGATTCAGTTTGAGGCATAGGGCTCCGTGGTTAAGAGCATTTGCTGCTCTTGCAGAGCACCCAGGGTTGGTTCCCTGCACCCATTTGGTGCCTGAACAGGGTCCTGTAATCCCAGTTCCAGGTGACACATTCTCCTGCCCTCCATGGGCACAAGACACTCACACGGTAATTTATATATATATGCAGGCAGAATGCCCAAACACATAAAAATAATTTTAAAAAAGGACTCAATTCAAGCCATAGATAGATAGATACCCTTGTGCTTTTGTGATCTGTCTGTGAAGTTAGATTAACCTTGGAAATAAAGCAAAGTAAACAAACAAAACAAAAGAAGCAAAGAAAGGAACACCCCCAAGGAGTAGGATTTTATATTCATGTTCAAAGTAACCATAGAACCCCAATAATTAATCAGTCTGCATTGGTTTAGTTGAAGTGGGCGTGGTGGGTTTTCAGGATGACTTCTGGGTACTTTCATGGATTTGTAGATCCTGGAGAAACTGCTAGAGAGCTCCAGACCAGACTCTTGAAGGTCAAACATCATGTTCCTTATTACCTCCAGTAAGCCTTTCTTTTCCCCCCAAGATGTATTTCTTTTATTTTATGTTCATGAATATTTTGCCTGCATATGCATGCCTTGTGTCCATACATGCCCGGAGTCCAAGAAGGTCAGAGGGGTCGTCAGATTCTCTGGAATGAAGTTAAGCATGGTTATGAACCACCACGTGGGTACTGGAAATCAAACCTATATCCTCTGCAAGAGCAGTAAATGATCTTAATCAATGAGTCCACTAAAGCCTTTTAACCACGCTGGCTCTTGTGAATTCGTTCTTTTTCTGCATCACTTAGCATGCGGGGATATATCACTCTGGCCTATATCCACGCTGATCTAGGTGTGTGTGCGTGCGTACATACGCAAGTGTGCACGTCTGACCGAAGCTTAGAACAGTCTGTAGAATCGAGGGTGGGGGTGGGGGTGGCACACGCCTTTAATCCTAGCATTTGGGAGGCAGAGGCAGAAGGATCTCTCAAAAAAACCAGTCCTGTATTTCTCCGGGAACGTGAATCAGACTTGGGAACAAAGGGAACAGAGGGCAGTCTTCTAGGAAACGGGAAAGCCGCAGCTTTGCGTTGGACCAGGGTCATACGGACCTCCACCTTCTGGGCTGGCAAATGCATGAGGCAAATGGAATCTGCACAGCGGAGCTAGTGCAGAACTGTTTTAGTTCAGACCTCATCCACTTCTCCACATCCTCTAGTGTACTTGTAGGTCAGGTTCCGGTAGAGAGAAGGCTGTGGAAGATGTCTGCTTGGCCCGGTCATGGCCTCAATATCTGGCGTGGCGGGCCAGCCCCTGAAATGGGGGGTTAAATTATTGTTGAGGATATCCGCTGTGAAACCCCGGGGCCCGATTGCCAACCCCTGCCTGTCTTAATTTTCTTAACTCTTTGGGCAGAGGGTTACTTCCCTTATTGAAGTAACTCTTTACTATCATCTCCGCTCGGGGAGCTCAGTGAAAACTCTAGGGGTGGAGAGAAAAACATATTTTATGTAGTAGGTGATTTGTCCAAGTAGGTGATCTTGTTCCGGGGTGCCTGCCCTAGGATTTGCAGCAAAAATGTTTCCAGGGCTCAGATAACGACATTATGGTTGGAGCCCCACCTAGTGGCGGAAAAGAAGAGTGCACGTGCCTAAAGAAATAGTTTTTGCCCCTGGAAGGAAAGAACTCAGGTAACAGCACTCGGGGACTGCCCGAGTTCCTCGCAAATATGCTGCATAATTCTGCCAAATTTTTAAACTAATTATTTCAAAGGCATGTTAACATTAAAAGGATTTCTCTACGTTGATTCTTAAAAAGATTTTTTTTCCATTTGTTTAATGTGTGTTGTTGGGGAGGGTGGTGGAATTTGAAGGGCTGAAATCCTGCCTTCCACCATGTGGATTCAGCGGTCAAACTCAGGTCTTCAGCTGGAAACAAATGCCTTTACTAACTGAGTCTTCTCCTGGCCTACTGACGTGGGGCCTACGGGAGGGAGAAAAGGTAAGAGAGAAATGATGCAATTAAATTAAATTTCAAAAACAAAAGAAAATATTAATAATGCAAATCTAAGACAACAATAAAATATATTTGATCTAGCCTTATAGATGTCTCACTTCTTTTTCTTCGTTTTGTGTTATTGTGTATTAACTGTACAAAATAATGAGTACCACCGTGACATTCTCCTACAGGTGTACGGCTTGAGTAGTGAGATCCCAGCACCGGTCATTACCTCATTACTCTCAGTCAGGGAAGCCCCTGGGAAGCAGTGTGCTGTGTTCAGTGACTACTCACTCCTGAAAATGTCTTCTGAAATGTTGAATTCTGATGTTGTAGAAAGTCTAAGACATTTCAGTCCTATGCTTGGCATCTCCTTCACTAACCAATAACTCCTTCTAGGTATAAGATTTTTTGAGGGGGGGGAGAGATGGGTGAGATTGGGAGACAGGATATAGAGACATTGTGTGAAAGACACAATAATTAAAAGAGAATTTTAAAAGATTTTACACTATATTAGGATTGCGTTTATTAGGTGCCTATTTAGGTTTGGGCAGCATAGGAAACCATGAAGCCATTTACATGTTTGAATTTAACTTAAACATGAGACACAACATACTATGGATATGCTGACTGTTTGAACAAGCCTATGAATACTTACAGAAACACACACACACACACACACACGAAATCATCCTGGCAATAAGTACATGCATTTCAATGTTGCTACCATTGAGAACTTCTATTTTGGAATTGCCTTTGAGCCCATTTATATTGATCATATGGGAAATCCTATGCCATTGCCTTGAACACTGCTGCATTGGAACTAAAGCACACTGGACAATGCAACCAGCATTCTTAGTCATCAGATTATCACATATCATGTATTTCCCTAATACATGGGAAGGTGATGATTATAGAACCTTCTGGCTACTGCTGTTCTCTAGGACCATAGGAAAAGAGTGGGTGTTTGCCTGCATCTATGTCTGTGCACCATGTGCATGCAGTATCTTCAGAGGGCAGAAGAGGGCATCAAATCCCCTAGAACTGGAGTTAGAGACAGTTGTGAGCTGCCATGTGGGTCCTGTGGAAGAGCAACCACTGCTCTTAACTGCAGAGTCATCTCTCTGGCCCCAACTTTAGATTTTTTGCAATCTCTCTCTCTCTCTCTCTCTCTCTCTCTCTCTCTCTCTCTCTCTCTCTCTCCCCTCTCTTTCTCCCCCCCCACCCCCAGAGAGCGTAGCTTTGGAGCCTATATTAGAACTAGCTCTTATAGACCAGGTTGGCCTTGAATTCACAGAGATCTGCTTGCCTCTGCCTCCCGAGTGTTGGGATTAAAGGAGTGTGCCTCCACTGCCCAGCTAAGTCTGAACTCTTTAAGGAAACGATTATAAGGTAGATTGTTTACAGATGTTTGTCTGCAAGGCTTGTTTCAAAAGTTCAACACACACACACACACACACACACACACACACACACACACGCACACATGTATGCCTAGGTACTAAGCCTTGTACTTGCATTTCAAACTCCCAACACAACATAGTGCAGGCTTTTGTTGATGAGGAACTGGCCATTTCTCAGAGGAAGGAGGCATTGGGGACATTTCATAGTGGTACAGGACAAAGCTGTGTTGCTCCCCAGACTGGCTGTTCTGTGTAACCTGAAGCTCTAGGCCATGCTCCTGACCATATGGCTAAACAATTAGTCCTAAAGCAGTAGCACGCAATTCAGACTTTCCTTGTGAAGCCGAGCCCGTGGCTCATACCCACTTCCTGTCCATTTCTTAACCGTGTGGCTCATGTTGAAATTGACTAGTTAAGAGGTTCTCAGAGTGTTTTGAGCAAGGCTCTGATGCAGTTGCAGAAACTTCAAGCATCTAAAGAGATGGGGTCACAGAGGCTAGTGAGGGACTCCAGATGCCCCTGCCTTGTGCTCCTGGAGGCAGAGTGGAGGACTCCTGGGAACTTCACGGCCAAGATCATGCGAGGGCCATCTGGAGCCCGCAGCCCAGCCCGCTTTCCATGTCGTTCCTCTTCTAACCATCACATCATTTGAAATCAGTGACTCATTGATTTAGAAGTTCCTCTTCCTACAAGCTGTCTGACATGGCCATAGCATGCCCTCTCAAAGCCACACTGAAGGATCTATAGAAGCAAGAAAGAAACATGGATTTTCACAATTGACGACATAGCACATAGCCCTGTTGGTCTTCTCCACAAGGCTGAGGTAAATCCTCATGAGGAATAAGTGGTGGCATTATTGGAAGAGACATCAGCCATGATGTCTGGTCATCATCCCTGCCTTAAATTCTCTTCCTGATTCAGAATACCAAAGAGTCTCCAAGTCTCCCTTAGCTTACAAAGCAAAACTCCTCCATACTGAAGGAGTGGAAATATGTTAAAAGAAAGTCCACAAGTTACATGTGATCCAAAACAGAGACAATAAGAGAGAAGAATATGTTAGCAATTTAAGGCAAATAAGACTATGAAAAGTGGAGATTTTGATGCCATTAAAATAAAGAACACAATATAGGAGGAAAATACGATAGGGAACCTAAAGAATGAACTCGTGAGTTGGAAGACTGATTAAGGGACTTTTTTCCCGGGAGAGAGAAGGAAAGAAAAAGTGATAAAATACAAGAGAAAACCAGCATATGAGGAGAGCAGAAATGTCGACTTCCTGGTAATAGGAGTCAGAAAAAGAATGGAAAAGCTGAGACTTGGAAATGTTTGAATGGAGGTAATATTCCTAGAATTTAGGACACAGAGCATCCTCAGGCCAAGGCTCTATGGTACCGTGCTCACTGGCACGGACATCACAGGACCTCTCGGCACCAACACTACACAGAGTTTGTGGGATCGTGTGCATTTCATATCCAGAGAATCCATGCACTCTCTCTCTCTCTCTCTCTCTCTCTCTCTCTCTCTCTCTCTCTCTGTGTGTGTGTGTGTGTGTGTGTGTGTGTGTGTGCATTCATGTGCGTACCTCACTGAGGGCTACACACACCCTCACACCCCTGTTCTCAGGTGGGAGCCTCTAACTCAGGGTGGCCCGACCAGCAGCTGTTTCTGTCCTGACCCCACCCAACAGACTTGCCCTCAGTTGAGTCACAAGCCTGAACTATGCTGTCTTCACAGCATCCCCTGATCAGGCTGCCTGCTGCTGGTCTGCCTGAGGCTCCTAACTGCCCACCTCAATTTTTCAACAACCTTGTCGTTCGGAGGGCTGTGGCCAGGGACTGCATCTTCGTGCCTTCTCTGTTCCATTATCTATTTCCTCTGTTGTCATTGCTCAGCCTGTCTTGTTTTCCTCTTCTGTTAGAGCAGTGTTCACAACTTTCCTTACTACACCGTGACCCTAATTTAACACAGTTCCTCATGTTGTAGTGATCCCAAAACCTAAAACTATATTTGTTGTTAGTTTACGACTGTGATTTTGCTACTGTTATAAATCACAACGTAAATAATTGTTTTCCTATGGTCTTAGGCAGCCTCTGTGAAAGTGTCATTCAACCCTTGGGGGGAGGCGTCGCAGCTCATAGGTTGAGAACTGCTGTATTAGAGGGACCCAGAGAAACCCCTGGAGCTACTGCATATGTTTGAAGGGTCTGTCGTGACATTTATGTGAACATCTCATTTTTTAACCCCTGTAACATGAGGGCCCGCTTGTTGGGGTTTCTGTCCTGCCCAGTTCCCACAGTCGTTAGGTCACACAGAGGTCTCCATAAGTTATAAACTGATTGGCCCCTTAGCTTAGGCTTCCATGGTATGGATTAGTGTTTTACATGTGTAAGTGATCATCTTGAAACAGGGCAGAGGGTCATGGTATTCCAAACGTTAAAGTGGGACTAATTTTGGCTAAAGTGGGGGATAAGAGCTGGTAGCTCCACTATCCTGCCTCACTTCTGTGAAGATCCCCGCAAAGGCATCATGTAGAACCTGCACTTACAGTATATGAAACCCAAGCTGTGACTGCCTGACTGGGTTCCTAACTGCAAGCACAGACACAAAAGACTGGATCTAAAAGCATCGCATTGCTCCTACACTTCTGGGGGTCTGGAGGGTCAAAATGGCTTCACCTGCCTCACTGATTCTCAGAGGAGAAAGCTGCAAACTGTGACTGAGTTGGGCTCATTTCTCTCTGCTCTCCACTGCAGGCCTCCTGCAAGGCTTCCTAGCAGGTTAGCTGCAATTGTTGAGGGTTTTAAGAGACCAAATTCTTTTTCTAGATTTTTTTTGTCATTGTTTTTTGATTCACATTACATATTTTGACATTTCCCCGGAGGACCTGGAAGAGGCAGAAGGGGGTAGAAGAGGAGAAGGGGGGGTCCCTAGTTTCTTCATACCCCTCCTTGCCCAACTACATGGGCGCAAACATGAGTGGAGGAGGGCGGGGGGCACCTGGAGCTACACTCAGGCACACAAAGAAAATTCCTCCTCATTGGAGAGCAGGGCCATCACAGAGAAGCAGAGTGGTGTGGACTCACGGGGCAGGAGAAGGAATCAGCAAAGTCCTTTCCTGTCCCATCCCTGCCCTGTGCCCAAAGTCTACTGAGTACTCTTCCTCTTTGTGAGGCCATTGTATGGCCTCCAGCTCTTTCCTGCTGCTGGGGACAAAAAGAAAAAGGCTGTGTAGCAGAGTAAGGTCCATCCCTTAGTCCGTCTCTCATGTCAGATGGTCTGTCCCCTGCCTGAAGTGGTAAAGAGTGAGGGTAGACTCTTAGCTGACCACTCTCTGGCAGCAGTAGATGTGGCCCAGGTCCTTGGGTGGCTTTTTGGAGGCACACACATTCTGGTTATTATAGATCGCGCATCTGCCTTCCTTCTTGATGTGGCAGACATGGTGAGCACACATGGCAGAGGTGCCCATGTGACCAATGAAGGCAAAGAGCTGATACCTCCCAGGACCATCCCCAACTTTGGGGTTCACTGGCACAGACTCGGATGAGCATACCTCAGAGGTGTCCATGGCAGCTCCTACATCTAGGTTATCAATGTGACTGAAGATTCCCAGTCTATATAGCCCGTCCTAAACTATTCGTGTCCCACAAAGCTTTTGAACCCTGAACCGTTGAGAATCCCATAGAGACAATGGTGGTCACACAGTCCTCTGGTGGGGGATCGGTGGCTACACTTATGCAGGCATCTACAGGGAAGTTCATTTCCACCAACTAAATGATGACTGATTCATCCAGCATGGGTGCTTTCGGTTCATCCGGGCAATGCCAGGCAGCTCCCCATCTCTCAGCTGTGGACCCGTGTCCCTCAACTGGAAGATACCCAGGCCTCTGGGATATCAATGGACACATACAATTTCTTAGATACCCAGTCTAAATTGGAGGTGAACTTCTTGGAGTGCATGAACAGGAGGTCAGAGGAAGTGGCAAACCGTGTGAGACAAGCTCTTCCTAAGACTAAGCTTAGAGCTAAAAGGCTATCATGTCTACCATACTTCGGTGGTTAATACTATTAACAGAATCTAGGATCACTTATTAGAGAAATCTCTTGGCATGTCTAAATAGGTTTTGTAGATTGAGTAAATTGAGATAGGATGATTCACCCCAAATGTGGGCAGCACCAGCCTCGGTGCGGGATTCCTCAGTGAATAAAAAGGAGGCAGTGTGTGGATGCTAACACCATATCTCTGCTCCCTGAGTACAAATGCAGTCTCATGTTTCTGTTGCCATTCCTTTCCATCATGATGTACTGCACCCTCGAACTATGTGCCCAAGTAAACCCTTCTTTCCTTACTTTGCTTTTTTTTTTCAGGTATTTTGCCATAATAGTAAGAAAAGTAATGATTAGAATACTTAATTCTGTCAAATTGTCAAAACTGTCATACACCAGCCCAGGTTCAGAGGAAGAGAAATCGATTCCACTTCCTGATGGAAGCTGACAAAACTTCATAAGCACCTTCAATCCTTGCTAACATCACCTGTGCATCAGGCACGGTATTAAGATCCCTCGATGTGAAACCAGACACATCCATAATTCCGGCACTGCAGAGGCTGATGCTGGGGGAGTCTGAGTTCAGGGCCACCCTGGCTATATGATACAGCCATGGCTTAAATGAACAAAAGAATAAAACCAAAATGAGCGAAGACTAAAGAGCTGGAGGGTCAGTGTGAAGCAGCACTGCAGACACAGCAATCTCATCAGGCAGCTCTGAACAGGGGAGCTGTAAAACCAGGGTTCCACCCCACCTGGAATGGTCTGTCCTGTCCCTTTAAGAGAAAAGCCCCACCTACTCCCTTCC
>PVIU01010294.1:40504-70950 GCA_004026605.1 Ondatra zibethicus
TTTTTTCCACAACAACCATGTGTTCCATCTGCCTGAACACCACCCTCTATGCACACTGGCAGCTTTGGTGGTGAGTTTCCCCCTTTCAGCCCCCAACCACAGCCTCCACAGCTACAGTTGAGCCCTTTGTTGCTTTCCATAGCTAAAATGTGACCGGATAACCCAGGGTCAGTCCTCCCGAGCTAGCACTGCACACGCTGTGAGGTGCATTTGACAGTGGGCCCAGGGTCCCTTGGATTTTCATTTCTCCTGCCCACTGCCCACTGCCACCACTCTGGGAATGGCGCCGTTTTATTTTTACTATTATCCCACCCCAACAGTGTCCTCAGCTCTGGAATTGGGGAGCTATAAAACCAGGGTCCTACCCCACCCCAACAATGTCCACAGCTCTGACACCAGGGAGCTGTAAATACAGGGTCTCACCCTATCCCACCCCAACAGTGTCCACAGCTCTGGAATTGGGGAGTTGTAAATACAGGGTTCCATCCCACCCCAACAACATCCTCAGCTCTGAAACTTGGGAGCTGTAAATACAGGGTCTCACTGCACCCCACACCAAAAATGTCCTCTGTCAGTTACTGTGCAATGCAGCATTTGCTGAGAATTAGACTGAGTTCTGCTAGCCTCATTGCTCACACCAACTTCACTGAAACTTCAGTGCAGAATTTTCTCCATGCTTCTTGTTTGATCACATAAACCTTGGGGTCGGTCATGTCTCAACACCTGCCACTATTTACCTACATATGCCATTTCATAGCTGCTTCATGAGAGGCCTTTAGGGATGTACAGAGAGCATGTCAGCTCAACCATAGATGCTCTGTACTGTTACTCTTGACCCATTCTTTAATCTAGTAACTTCTTTGGGGCGATGAGGCAACAACAAGCTTGTTGGCTACAGGAGGATCGAAGTGACATATTTAAAGCTGCCTTTGTTTTGCTTATATCAGAAGATGGAAAGATCTCCCATGCTCATGGATTGGTAGGATTAACATAGTAAAAATTGCCATTTTACCAAAAACAATCTACAGATTTAATGCAATCCCCATTAAAATCTCAACACAATTCTTTACAGACTTTGAAAGAAAAATATCCAACTTCATAAGGAAAAATATAAAACCCAGGATAGCTAAAACAATCCTGTACAATAAAGGAACTTCCAGAGGCATCACCATCCCTGACATCAAGCACTACTATAGAGATATAGTAATAAAAGCAGCATGGTATTGGCATAAAAACAGATAGATGGATCAATGGAATCAAATTGAAGATCCAGATATTAATCCACACACATATGGATGCCAGAGTTTTGACAAAGAAGCCAAAATTATACAATGGATAAAAGAAAGCATCTTCAACAAATGGTGCTAGCATAACTGGATGTCAGAATGTAGAAGAATGCAAATAAATCTATATATATTACTCTGTAAAAAGCTCAAGTCCAAAAAGATAAAAGACCTAACATAAATCCAGTTACACTGAATCTGATAGAAGAGGAAGTGGGAAGTAACCTTGAATGCACTGGCACAGGAGACAACTTCCCGAATAGAACCCCAGCAGCACAGACACTGAGACTGACAATTAATAAATGGGACCTCCTGAAACTGAGAAGCAAAGTAAGGCAAAGGACATGGTCAATAAGACAAAACAGCAGCCCACAAAATGGGAAAAGATATTCACCAATCCCATATCCAACAGAGGGCTGATTTCTAAAATGTATAAAGAACTCAAGAAACTAGAAATCAAAAAACAAATAATCCAATTAAGAAATGTGGTACAGATCTAAAGAGAATTCTCAACAGGAGAACTTCATATGGCTGAGAAACGCTTAAAGAAATGTTCAACATCAGGGAAATGCAAATCAAAATGACTCTGAGATTCCATCTTACATCTGTAAGAATGGCTAAGATAAAAAACACAAATGACAGGGTCTGGAGAGATGGTTCAGAGGTTATAAGCACAGGCTGCTCTTTGAGAGGACCTGATTTAATTCCCAGCAACCACATGGTGGCTCACAACCATCTATTATGGGATTTGGTGTCCTCTTCTGGTGTATAGGCATACATGCCAGAACACTGTATACATAATAAACAAACAAACAAACAAATAAATAAATCTTTAAAAAATAACTCTTTAAAAAATAAATCTTAAAAAAACCCACACAAATGACAGCTTATGCTGGAGACGATGTGGAGGCATCTTCTGTTGGTGGGAGTGCAAACTTGTACAGCCACTTTGAACATCAATATGGTGGTGCTGTGGAATACCCCTTCACACCGTGTGAACGTATGTTACTATGATTAGTTTAATAAAGACACTGACGGGCTGAACAGAATAAGGTTAGGCAAGCGAGCCAGACCAGGAGAATGATGGGAGGAAGAAGGGCAGAGAGAGTCTGGAGTTGCCAGCCAGATACAGAGGGAGTAGGAGATGATCCTGTCATGTTGAAAGAAGATACTGTCATGTGGCAAAACATAAATAGGAAATATGGGTTAATTTAAAATGTGAGAGTTAGTTAGTATCAAGCTTGAGCTATTGACCGAGCATTTCTAATTAATGTGACGCAGTGTGTTTATCTGAGAGCCACTGAAGGACAAGACAACTCTGCCCACATCGTGGTTTCTCAGAAAGTTGGGACCTTAAGGCCTAGCTATACCCAAACAATGCTCGATCCTACCACAAGGACACTTGCTCATCTATGTTCCTAGCAAATTTATTTGTAATAACCAGAACCTGGAAACATCTAGCTGTCCCTCAACTGAAGCATGGATAAAGAAAATGTGTGACATCTACACAATGGGGTATTACTCAGCTGTTAAAAACAATGACATCATGAAATTTGCCTTGCTGAGCTTTAATACAAGGCAAGGTGCTTAGTCCTGCTGCAACTTGATTAGCTATGTTTTGGTGATATCCATGGGAGGCCTTTCCTTTTCTGAACAGAAATGGAGGAATGCAGCGAGGAGACCAGAGGTGGGGGGAGGGAATGAGAGGAGAGGAGGGAGGAGAAACTTCCATGGGGATATAAAATAAATAAATTTAATAATAATGATAAAAAAGACTGACCAAGTAAGTTGTTCCTGTTGTCTTTAAGAGAGCAGATGAGGAATCTTGAGACTTCCTGTCTCAGGGTTACCTAGATAGGATTTTAAAACTGTTTACTTTCCTGAATGTTAAAGCGATACACAAATGAGAGTAGCATATAGGAAAATAGACTAACAAAGAAATTAATAAGAAAATCTCAACACTCAAAAAAATTTGCTTACTTTAGACAAGAAAAGTTTAAAAACATCTTTTTGGAGCAATTTTAGATTTATAGTAAAATTAAATGGCTAAGAGTTCCGTATACTGGTTACCTCCAACACGAAGACACCATCATTGTGGGTGGGTGTGTAACTCTGTCCAATGGGTGCTTGTTTAGTGTACAGGAGGGCCGAGATGGAGCCCTGAACAATGGGGTATGGGCACAGAAAGCCCACTGGAGAGTTTATGCCAAGGTGTGGATAGTTTCAACACTTATCTTCTGTACTGTCAGATCTGTGGACAAATGTTTTTTTGTTTTTGTTTTTGTTTTGCATGAGCCTAAAAGAAGCCTCCTTTCGTGTTCTCGTCTTCTTTTGCTACGTATTTATAAACTTCCACAAGCTGGGACAGACAATTTTTCTAATATTGGACATTCAGATTTTCACTAATCATGTAGGACTTTTCAAGTTCGCTCCGGGAAAGAGCTTTCCAGGTTATCTGTAGCACTAGGGCTTAGTTTGGAAAGAAGTGGTGTGGTGTGGCCTCCTGGAAGCCCCCTCCTGGACAAAAGGCTTTTGTCTGAAGACCGGAGACCTGTGCTGCCCAGACAGAGCCAGTTTCTGGTTCCTGCAGGCCTTGGTTCTCCTGGGGGTGGGCCTCACAGAAGCAGCCAGTGTGGAGTGGCCAGGGCCAAGTCTTCCTTGCTGTACCGGAGCACACATTCCTCTTTCTCAGTCACCTGGAGACAACACCCCCACCTCCCATCCCCCCAGCCCTGGCCAAACTCCCTCCCCTTTTACAGTACTGGTTCTCAACCTGTGATTTGTGACCCCTTGGGGTCATATATTAGATATCCTGCGTATCAGATATTTACATTATGATTCCTAATAGCAAATTTACAGTTAAAAAAGTAGCAATGAAATAATTTTGTTGTGGTGGTGGGGGGTGGGGGTGGGGGTTCGCCACAGTATGAGGAACTGTAAGGGTCGCAGCGCTAGAAGGTTGAGAAGCACTGCTTTAGTGTTTGAAGTCTAAAGTTTAGAGCCACACCTGGCAGGCACCTGGCACTTGTTTTTTCCCTGCTGTTAGGGATTGTTGGCTCCATGGGGAAACCATAGTGTTGGCAGACATGAGCTGCAGCTGTGAAGGAAGATTTTGAGAAAATACATCACTGTGATTACCCAGCAAGTTCAAACTGCATCCTGGAATCTGCAAACCGCGCCAGTCTGTCCGGAAGGTTCCACCAGAGAGCAAACTATTGTAAGCATAATGTCCCTTTGCCACTTTTCATGAGCATGGTCTACAGACTGTGTGACAATAACATCTTTGCATTGTGGAACCAAACAACTTTGGGGTAAAGCTGTAGCACAGAACCCCGGAGGCCTCCCGTCCCGCAGCAGCCGCGGGTCCGCATCACGCAGCCGCTTCTGTGCTGTAGCATCATTGCTTTACAGGCAGAAGCTCGGACTTCAGTTCTCAAGGCTGATGTGGCCTCACATGGATCATCAGGACACGCTTCCCCGGCCTGCTCTGGCTGCTTAAGGGTGAGCCAGGCAGCATTCCAAGTCTGTTCACTGAGGGCAGGTTTGTAAGCTCACGCCTGCAAGCTACTGTGAGAGGCCTTATTTGTTTTGCCTAGAGTCCAGCCTGTCCCCTGACCTCTACCCAGAACTATTTGTTCCAGCTATTTCTCGGTCTGACATTCAAGTTGAAAACAAAGGCAAGCAAAGCCTGTCTTCAAACCGCCATCGTTTACACTCGGAGAGCAGTGTGAGCTGGCTGAGATCACGGTTACTACGTGGTGGGGAGCGGAAGGAGTCAGTTAGCCTTGAAGCAAGTAGGAAAATATACTGAAATTCAGAGGCTGGCAGGGAAGAAGAGAGCAGAGAGCGGGCCAGAGCTCTCCTTTGCTCTCCTGCTGTGTTCTTAGGCTGTTGACTCCCCCTCCCGGTTCCTCCTCTGGGAAGCACAGGGCATCTCAGAACAGTTTCAAGGATTCCACGGAACCCCCAGGCCTCCAGCATTAGTTAGTGGCAGGAGACACCGCATAGCTCACTTGTGAGCTTGCCCCAGACTTCCACATGGCCCACCTAGGCAGTTAGTTGCCTTTGTGCTCCCTCTCACAGATGTCTAGTCTCACCTCAGAAACTTCAGTCCGTGATTGTGCCTCGTGGTTGTGATGTAAGTGCATCTCTGATCTGCTAGAGGGCCTGGCAAAACTCAAACCTGCTGCTGCTGGCCAGAGTTTTCTGAAACCCACTTCCAGACTCGGGAATAACTGAGGTTTGATCTCATACTCCTCATAGTTTCCTGGGTTTTACTTCATCTCCTCCTCCTTATCCTTGGTCAGCCTGCCTTTTTTTGCAAGTGAGCAAAGAGTTTGGTAAAGAAGGAAGGAGCCTAGCTGCGGTCTCCGACGTGGCTAAGTGATGGGTAATTCTACTAGCAAAAGCCAGTATCTGATACTCCCCTCCCCTCTCCGCCCTTTCTGCTTATACAGGGTAGTGAGAAACTAATTGGGATTACTTAAGTAAAAGTTTCTATCAATTGTAAAATTTCCTACAAATCCAGTAATGTGGGTGGTGATGGTCACTTTTCCTACTTTTTAAAAGTATACACACTTCTTTTCCCTACTTTTTGAAAGTACACACACACACACACCCCACGAATAAACATTTGCACATGCACCTGTCACATTACTTTCTGTAGCAAGGAAGGGATCACATGCAGCCTCGAGGACTTGTTTGGATGTAGGTCCCATATTTCTGCCAGTGTTCCTTGCAACCACTCCAGACTGCTGCTTATCCCATAGCGTCCAGGAGACGGCGCTGTACTCCGCACGGACGCACTGGACCGCAACGGCTGTCAGGAAGCCAAAGAGTTACTGTGGGTCAGGAAGTGGGTCCGCGCGTGCACGGGGCAGCTGTGGCATACGCAAACGATGACACACAGGTTTGACGAGGGCCTTTGTCAGAAGCAATGGGATCTGGCTGGCGTCACCTCCGAATGGAAAACAAAGTGCTTTTGCCTGACTGGCCAGAGATCATGGTTGCTCACCGCTGATGCCTGGCTTTTACAGGCAGCATGAATTCATGCGGAATTTCAGCAACTTGCAGTGAGTCAGATGCACTTTCTGTAAACTAGGGGTGACATTCCACTTCCCTTCACTTGGGCTATTATTTGAACCTTTAGATCACCCATTGATCTCATGCTTGCTGAAGGCTTTTGAGTATTTCATAAGTACCATTTCTTTCCTTCTCCTTTTTTAAATTTTATTTTGAGATAAGGTCTCACTATGCATGACTTGGAGCTGGCTACATCGACCAACCTGACCTCCAGCGCCACCTGCCTCTGTCTCCCAGATTGCCGAGATTAAAGGCATGCCTCACCATCCCCACCAGCAACAGATTTGTCACATGAAACTTTTATCACTCAGTCCTTCAAAATCGGGTTAGTCTCAAATATCACACTGTTCTGCCCTTGCCTTGAGGGCAGGGAAGTGACCACTGTAGAATGCCTGAAACTGTTGATGGTATTAAGCCCTATAGACACCATTTTAATATATACATATACACCTTATCATGTGTGTAGATGTGTCTTTTGTAGTTTGAAAAGCCACAGAAAAACTAGTGCAGGCTTCTTTTTCTCCCTTCACAATTTGATGGTTAGAAGATCACCATTGTGGTAGATCTTAGCAGCCCCAGCATACATTTCTTTCTCTTCTTATTAGTGGGAATTTTTATTCCATCTTAGACACTTCATAGCTCTCCTTTGCTGTGCCGGAATTGTAGGCGTCATTCCTCTTACACCTTGTGGGCTGTAATTGAGTAAAGCTGAGCTGAACACGGTCAAGCCCTGCAATCTGACAGTCATTCTGACGAATGGGCGGGTAGCATATACAGCGCCTATACAGCAGAGATGATTCATCAAACAGGCTGGACTGTGTGGGGCAGGATGGGATTTCATCACAAGACTCAAGGGCGTGGGTCTGTATTTTAAAACCTAGGTGTTTATTTTTAGAATTTTTTATTTAATACTTTTGGAATATTGTTGACGGTTAGGGTAACTGAAACAGTGACTGGGAGGGAAATGAGCGTCTACTGTCTACGTGTACACCCAGGGGAAACTTGCGAACCATTCCCGTGGCAGGAAGCCCCAGAGGGGATTGCTCATGAGAGTGATGACCACACCAGGTGTGACTGACTTCTGTCAATCTGCTCCAAAGAGTCTAGCAGACTCGATAAGTGTGGGAAAGACACAGGAGAGGGACAAAGCTGGAAGGGCTGGAAGTCCAGGAGGAGGCTGGGTGACAGCAGCCTGCTCTGCCAGGAAGACCTCAGGAGACTCAGCCTGGGTTGGGGGTTGGGCTCAGGAAGGAGATGGCAGTTTACCAGGTCCTGCGGTTGGTGAGTCCCTCCAGTGCTTCCCTCTAGAGTTCTCTCTTCCCCAAGTTCCTCTACTCACATTTAAGGGGAAATACACCCCGAAGAAGTTCCCCAAACTCCATGTCTAATCTGTTTAACTTGTTCCACAGGAGTTCTCTGTTCATCGGCAGAGCCTCTTTTCTGTTTGCGAGCCCCCATCTGGTTTGCCTTCACACACTCTCTGAGAGAGGTCTGTATGTATGCTGTGTGTGTGCCTCTGTGTGTGTGTGTGTGTGTGTGAGAGAGAGAGAGAGAGAGAGAGAGCACATGTGTTTGTTATATAGTTTTTGGTTCTTTCACGTTTTCACTTAGGAAAAGGATAATCTCTGAGCAGAATAAATTAGGAGCCTTCTTGGAGTCTCTGTTGAGCCTTCTCTTCTCCTTCAAGGCCTCACTGGTGTGAGCTCTGCAGGTGCCCTGCTTAGCTCTGGCTTTAAGGGAGTTGGATGAGGGCTGAGGGCAGGGGTGAGGGCTGAGGGCAGGGGTGAGGACACATGCTGGGCACGTGACAGACACAAGACTATGATATCTCGCATGAGCAACTGAACAAGCAAACACAGAAGCAAAAAAGAGAAAGCAAACATTTTGCCAAAACAGTCCAACAGATTTAGCTTTGTCCAACTGAACTTCTCTTCACCCCTCAGTGCACAGGAAACACAGTGCCCACGTGGACACTGGTGCTGTGTGTGTCTGCACAGCACTGCTTGTGAAGAGGTCGGCTCGCCTGCCCTTCTCTTCCTCACAGGAGAAATACCGGGGTTGAAGAAAATGACCTCTGGTTCTCTCTGGGTTGGTGAAGGTATGTCCCCTGTGTGAGAGGGGACAACGCAGAAGTAACACTAGGCTATGAGTGGCCCAGACACAGGGCAGTGGGGACCAGAAAGGTTGACGAAAACCATTGCCTGTACTCATGACTTTCACATGCTCCCATGGTTCCTCTGTCACTTTTTAAAGCGACTCCTGAAAGACCATCAGAAAACACAGGTATTTACAATTCACAGCAGTAACAAAATTATAGTTATGAAGTAGCAACGTAAATAATTTTATGGTTGGGGTCACCATGACATGAGGACCTATAAAGAGTCGCAGCATCAGGAAGGTTGAGAACTGCTTAATTTTTTTTTTTTTTTTTTTAGTTTTTCAACACAGGGTTTCTCTGTGTAGCTTTGGAACCTGTCCTGGAACTAGCTCTTGTAGACCAGGTTGGCCTTGAACTCACAGAGATCTGCCTGCCTCTGCCTCCCAAGAGCTGGGATTAAAGGCAAGTGCCACCACTGCCCGGCTGAGAATTATTTTTAAAGGAATTTTTTTTTTTAAATTATAGAATGGGTGTGTGTGTGTGAGAGAGAGAGAGAGCGGCTGCTCCACTTTGGGTCCCCATGGGCAGCTGGGAAATGACTGCTATGGATGTTCAGAACTGAATTTAGCCTCTCTGGAAGAGGAGCAAGTGTTCTTAACCAGGGAGCCATTTCTCCAGTCTGGCACCTCTTAATCTGACTTTGGTATCGAGGGCAAAGTAGGTTTGAGTGACACCCGAGCACTTGTATGTGTCTCGGTTGTGTGATTACGGCCACTTTGAATAATGACTTGTATGTGTGTCAGCTGTGTGGCTATGGCCGCTTTGAATAATGACCTCAAGTTTCTGCCTCCCAAACCTTTGAAAAGTCACAAAAAAGACCAATTTCAATTCTAAAAAGTGATTCATTGCCTTTTCTAGAGTCAACAAGGTCAGGTACCACTCACAAATTAAGATGGTCTTCCAGTAGGGCTGTGACATTCCCCAGCTCCTGCAGTGCAGCTGAGAGAGTGACTGGAGATTGCTCCATGCCCTCAGGCTGACTGGATTTGTGTAATTAGAGGATTATAGAATGTCAGCCCGATCTTTTATTATGCACGCCCCTTCCCTTCCTGAGGACTGTTCGCATAATGGAGAGCTCCTGTCTGCATCTTCAGTGTCTAATTCTGTACAGTTGCTCAAGTATTTGTGGCCATGCTTTACTGATTCATGCCCAGATGCTGGTGGTAAAACTGATGACTGCAGAATGAGAAGAAGCCGGCAAGGAAACCCCAGGCCTTGACCCTCAGTCTGCCCTATGTGCTCCTGCTGAACCTTCAGAATAAGTTGCCAACAGTAAACTTTCGGAATTGATAGTCCCACTAGTCATCCTTCCTCACGCTGACCAGAAAAAAAAAAACTATACCACAGGGTAAAGGCAAAGGAAGTGGTCGTGTCAAACCTTCCTAGAGCCAAGCTTTTGGCTGCGTGCCAGCTGGCTTCCTGAAGCCCAGTCCCTGCCCACTGCTGAGGCTTCACAGGAAACAGCTGAGTCACAACTTTGCAGCTTCTCTACAATTATACGTGTTATCAGCTCATCTGACACCGAAAGGGGTGGGCGGGACACAGTAGAAATAAGCTCTTTGATTCCAGGGCAACTGTTTTCTTGAGATGAGAGCTCTTTTGAAAAGTCTGGGGCTGATTTTCAAGACAGCAGAGGCCCTTCCTGTGGGGAAAAGGCCAGAGCCAAGGGTCTCACACACTGGCAGGGCCTCCGGGTGCCCTGTTCTGTGCTGTGCGCACCCTGTTCCCTTCTTTTCTCGCAGTTTCTTTGCTGATCATCTCAGTGCCTTTTTAATTTTAAAGACAAGTTCTCCTGTTGCTCCCTTGTCTTGAGCTCTTTACGTAATCAAGTATGACCTTGAATTTCTGATCCTCCTGCTTCCACCTCCCAAGGGCTGGGGTTATGATCCTGCATCCCACAGTTTCTTTCTGCTCAGCGTATCTTACTTTCCTTCTAAAACACACACACATGTCCTCAGGTCATTCTCTTGGTACAGCATGTCTCTGATTGGAGGCAATGCCTTCAGGTGTCTGTTGCCCCTCGGTATCATGGGTAATCTCAGTCCTCACTCACTTCTTGCTTGTGGCAACCAAAGGCCCTTTCAATGATCTCAGAACAAAACCCCTTCCTCAGAAGCCTAGGTCAGGGGCCCCTAGAACAGCCAGGACATGCAAACTAATTTCACATTCGCCCTCTATGCAAACAGGACTTGCTGGGTCATCTCCATTAGATGACGAACGCGGTGTTTCTGTTGCATGCTTGCTATTTGCCACGTTTCCCGGCCGGGTTTCCAGGTAACCTTAATGACTGTGTGCTCCTGGGGAGGAGGCACAGAGAACGACTCGCCTCTCTGGGAAGTGGCTTTACAAATATAACCGCAGTTAGAAGCTAGCAAAGAGCGGCCCTCTCAGCTGCTAAGGCCGTTTATTTTGTGACAGGACCCCTGTACAGCTTTGACAGAAGGCAGGCTGAAAGGGTAGAAGACTGAGTTTCTCCTTTGAAGGCCTTCCACTTGGGGTGTGGAAGGGAGACTGCAGGGAAATGCAGTCCAGAGTTTGCCTTCTTAGCTGCTCATCAGGCAGGCGTGAAGCTAGACAAACTCCCGTTCAGTCTACAGTCTTTCTGCCCACTCTCATTTCCATTTAAAAATTGCCAGGGAAATGGGCCCAGATCATGCGCCTGTTTTGACTTGATGTAGCCACCAGGTAGATGTCTAATCACCCAGGCCTGCTTTGGTGCAATCGAAACCAAGTGAGACCTGACTGTCCAGTGAGAGGAGAAGCCCTCTCTGTCAGGGCCGGTGCTGCCCTTCCTTAGAGCATTGAGTATGGACCTCATGTTTATGAAATCGAAGGCTCTGTGGCATCTTCCTGAGCAGATCCAGAGAGCCCAGCAGATCTCAGGTTCTGTGATTTCTTTCTTTGGCAGTTAAGTGTTTATACAGTCATTAGCTGCTAATAGCTGCTACGTTAAGCCCAAATCTTCTCTAGCATTTTCTACCCATGTGGTGTTGCCAAGAGTGAAAATGGTTCTGCCTTTACATACCGCCATGTGGGCCCTCCTGTCACTGCCCCGACAGGTCTTGCCCATAAGCTCTTCCATCTTTTAGTGTATACTGCTTCTTATAGTTGATGGAGAACTCTGTTATGTTATAATCACTAGGTCTTAAACAAAAATGCCAACGTTTATCTTGTATGTGGTCTATGTAGAACCTAATCAGAATATATATGCATGACTTTTAGGACACACAAGAGATGGGGTCATACAAGGTTTTACATATGTGAACCATAACTACATACGTATTTGGTGTGTATCGATTCTATGAAAATGAGGATTCCAGGTTGTCCTCCAACAGAAGAAAGAACTTCATTAATTGGCTTCATTATTCAAGTCTCTCAAACTCTTAATTTTCTTAATTAATTAATTAATTTTCTTAATTAATTGGAGTCCTGCAAGGGTGGAATGGTAGGAAGCTAATGGTTCATGTTGAGGCAGACTGTCAGGCCCAGGTCCCCAGCAGGATTTAACTGAGCCCTGTCACTGTTGGGTTAGTTTCCCCAGGAGCTCAGAGAGCAAAAGCCTGTCAGACTCTAGAAGACAGTAGCACATAAGGATCTGAGAGTCCTCACAAATCAAAACGACCAAGGTTCATTTTCTACTTCCCTCCCAATCACAGCTCAGAAAGAGACTGTTCAAAGCCACAGATAAATATTAAATTCATCAGTGGTGGTTGCTTGGTTGATAAAATATTTCCAACTTTTCTCCCGTGTGTCGCCATCTTACGCCTGCACTTGGCTTACAAGCTTAGCGTAGTAGGAAAATTGACTGAAGACAGCGATAGAGGTGACTGAGAGGACGTGTGCCCACAGCTGGGGACAGCTCTAGCCTGCTCAGCCATGGGCTGAGGAGAAAACGGACAGCCACAGGCAAAGCTACGGTGTGGGAAGAGCTCCTCTTTAGGCTCTGAGTGTTTGTGTGCAGTTATTGATTTTACACATTTGTCTTCTGGTTGGATGGCTGCAGGCAAACAGACAGCTCATTAGGAAAATAACCAAAGAGCTAAATATAATAGAGGAAGTAGGCTAGGCAGACCCTGGGCAGACAAGAATGGTCCACAGTACTTCACAGGAGGTCAGAACCCAAGTCAAACCAGTGTGTCTGTCTCTCTGAGACCAGCTATCCAGGGCTTTCTCAAACCAGGAAGGGAAGGAAGTTTCAAAGGACCATTTGTGGAACACACACATCTCTGGCCCCTGAGATTCAAATCAGGATCTGGAAACCTGTGTAGCAACCACCTGCATAATGCTTAGAGACAAGCCAGTCTGCTCCGCTCTGCTCCGCCCACCCCTGCCCCATTGCTACTACCTTTCTTTTTATGAGCCCTGTGTTTTCCCTATTGCTAGGAAAGACTGTTTAAAAAAAAATGAAACCTCCCAATTGCAACACAAAGTAAAGTAATTGGTGGTTTATAGACACAGAATGAAATATGGTTGAAAATATTTTTGTTAGGTGTTTTCAAAAACTATATAGGAAATACATTTTTAAACTAAGGCATTTTGTTTCTATTATAGATTATAATATGTGGAGGTTGTAAAAGGAGTGCATTAAAGTGCATATTTATTCATGTGCTTCTAACAAAATTTCAAACTCATCTATCTATCATCTCTAGACAAAACAGACCTAGGAATAGATCCGCATTAAACTTGCAGAAATTTGCAATAAAACAACTCATAAAGTCTCATTTATTTTTAACCTCCAGTTTCTTTTGGTAACTCATACCTTTGATGTATATTATTATTTTCTATAAAAGGGCCAGGGATGCTTTTGTGTCATTTCCTATTGTCTGTGTTACAAACTGGCTCAGAAAACCTGGCTGCTCTGTCTATGCTTGCAGTTTTGCTCCTGGGTCTCACTGAGTTGTCAATCAGCACACAGTTCTTGTTTTGCTTAAGCAACTTAGTTTTCTTAGAGCACACCACTGAAGGCTTTGGGACCCAGACTGGATGCTGTAAGGAGGCCATGCCAAAGAGTGGCCGAATCCACCCCATCCTCGCTCGTTTCCCACTTTCTCTTCTGTGGCCTCTGGCTTGTCCTTAGGGTTCTCTGAGGCTCAGCTTTTGCAACTGTTTACCCTATAGAGTTTCTATGGACATCAAAGTAGTGGTTATCAAAACATTGCTCAAACATAAATTATGTGTTATTATTAGGAAATCTATTTTCTACTAACACAAAGGAACACTGGTAGTCACTCATTTGGTATGTTTTCTTCCTATTCTTGACATTTATTTAACATGCTTCCCCCTTATATTTTTGTACATGGTTCTCTTAGAATTTTATAAGCTTAAATGATTCTGTCATTACTGAGTCATAACTGAGTCAGCCATTGAGAACAGGATCAGCTGAAACTTGGGCCAGAACTTCCTCAAATCCACTAGGAACTGACTTTAAAAAGTCAGTGCTTGGTTGAGACAAAGAATCTTGCTTCACTGTGAAGCGCTACATGAAACCCTGAGTTGGAGCTATAAGCACAAGATACTTGGGTGTGTAACTAGGGAACCACATGTACAGCACCTACAAAGTCAGAAGCACCAAAAACAGATGCAGAGGGCAACTTTGAACCTTCAGACCTGGTAACCTATAATCATCCTTGAAGACAAGAAGATCATCATCTCAGCAACCTGAACAAAAGAGGCCTACCAGTGAATCAGACCTGTGGTTATGCAATAGCTTGCCTTGCAGTTTGGAAAGCTTGCTGACAATAGGTGAACACTCTCTCCACCCTTTCATCGAAGTTTCTTGGCCCAGGAGGGTTGAATCTCTGTCCAAGGCCCATGTCTAAACTGAATTCCTGAAGCATTGGTCATTAGTACCTGTCTTGTTTCTATTGTGATTGATGTATTTATAAACCAGCAGTTCAAGTTCATCTGTGAAATCTAACTGGTTCTGAGACTCTCAATCTTTGGTTTGAAACCATAGCCTCATTTTAAATATGATGTAGCCTTTGGCCCCCTTGCAGAATGATGATGATGTATGTTTAAAAGCACAAGACAAAACACACAAGACATTAAGAAACCAATTATATATATATATATATATATATATATATGTGTGTGTGTGTGTGTGTGTGTGTGTCTATATATATATATTCACACATATACATATACTGGTCTACTAGTGTGTTTAATAAGTATTTTATATTAAAAGTATCAAAGGAATCGTTTTATATAGTTACTTTAAGGTGTTGGTAGTAGTTGCTAGTACCTATAACTGTGGTAGTTTGAGACTGAAAGGGGCTCTAAGCTTCATTTAGTTAATAAAGGCATTTAGATCTTTTCCATCTCCAGAGTTACAGATTCTCAGATTTCTTCCCATCATTCTCCTTCATAGCTATGGTGGTTTCCTTGCTACCAGTCCAAAGCACAATCACATGGACAGTACTGCCTATGTCTTCTTGACATACCTATTTTTAAAACCGAGGTTTCAGGATTGCGAGGTAAGTCATTCAGTAACGTGTTTGCTATGTAAGTATGAGGATCCAACTTTAACCTCTCAAGCCCGTAGAAGTCAGGCTTGGTGGCGGCACAATCTTGCAACCCCATTTTAAGGGATATGGAGATAGGTGGGTTCCTGGCACATACACACAAATCAGCTTTTACAGCTTATCTTCAACGGGCAGCTTTTGTAATGAGTTTAATGGCAAGAAGTGGCAAAGTTGGATTAGAATCTACGGTGAATGTGTATTGCACTTGCCGGGGCTTGCTAAGATGACCAAATAGATATTCGGTACAGATGGGCAATGTCTAAGATGCTTTTCACATCCATCTTGACTATAAGAGCCTCCAGGCTTTTAAAAGGAAGCCGAGATGGTTGGCACAAAAGTGGGCCAGTAGCCACCTGATCGACAGCTGAGGCTGACATCCGGGGTGGCTTGAGAGTGGGGGCAGGAAGGGTTGAGAAATATCTGGGCTCAAGCATGAGCCTAGCTTGGATAGACTTTTGCATAACTTCAGCCCCAAGTCCTTGACCTGGGTGCAGTGTGGGCTTGATGGAAACCTACCTTACTAGCAAGGAGATATCACGTGACAGACGTGCAAATTTAAAGAAGCAAGAGTGGCAGCTAATACCTGCAATCCCAGAACTTGTGAGGCCCAGGCAGCTTGACTGCTTAATGCCACCATGAACAACAGATTGAGACACTGTTAAGATAAATACACAGATCTACAAGGAAAGGCTTTATTCTGAGGACTAAAATGAGGCAAAGGAGAAACTGAATTTCACATTAGGCAACTTTCATCTACAATAAAAGCAAAAGGACTTAATGACTCTCAGAAATCACATTCTTTAACCTGTTTAGTGGCAGAGTTTTAATTTTGGAATAGTTCTTAGGAGATTGCTATCAATAACTTGTCAGTAAATTATATTGTCACTAGCCAATTTTAATGTACAGGTATGTATTTATATAAAATATGTATTATACATACTTTATGGTTCTTTGTGTGAGCATGTTATTAGGCCCATATAAAAAGACACCAGCTAAACATCTCTCTTAGAAAGCGATGGAAGGGCACGAAGTGGGCAGCATGGTTCCAGAATGCCCCTGCTTCCTTGTTTGTCGCTGAGTCCAGAACATGTTATTTCCAGATAAATATCTAAGGGAGCTACAAGGCTTTGATATACACTGAGTGAACGCTACACAGACAAGAAGCGAACAGAAGCTTTAGAAAATGTGGAAAGGAAAGCATGTCCAGAGAAAACGAATCTCTTTGGAAAGAAGGCTTTCTCTGAATTGGAAAAGAACATGTCGTCAACAATGGAAACATTGTGAAGGGCTGACCCCTGACTGTGGACAGTGGGTCTCATGGGTTCCTGATACTGACTGCATGTTTTCTGAGTGCCTGTGCTTCACAGAAGTGCGAGTGCTTCCTGTCTCTCTCGAGTCTTTCTGAGGAGCAGCGTGTTCTCATTTGCTGCAAGTTTGATGGAGATGGAGTCTAGTGGAAACCTCCCAGCTCTGCTCAGGGCCATCCTGTCTATTCACACATGATGAGCCTGATCCGGACCTGCCTCTTCCCCTTTCACAGAGGTTCACGATTAAAGCCCAGTCATGGCTCTATATAGAGATACAATTTCCCATTTTGACCATGGGGAAAATATCAAATTCTGCTAGACCTCGTCTTTGTAATCTTGTCAATGAAAGTGTGAAATATTTAGGGTTTTTTTTTTTTTGTTTTGTTTTGTTTGTTTTTTCTCCTGTGAAGAACGTGTTCCCTGCTTTGCTTTATAGAAGTCATTTCCTTCTTGGAACAAAAGAATCACTGCACACAGTGTTCAGGGAACTGTGGGAGGATTAAGAATGACCTTTAGCTGGAGAGTGAGGCAGCACAACTCCAGAGGATTCTGACCTATTTTCTTTCCATGTGTATCGTGTTGCACCTCTGTGGAAAACACGGCAAAGCCCTATACCAGCCTCGGGCAGGTCCTTAGAACTCTCAGCAGGCTGGTCTATGTAAAGTCCAGCAGAGAAGCCAGCTAAAATCTGCTGAAAGCATCCCCTATTCAGAGTGGGGCTTCATCTTCTTTTGAAGGAGGGGACATAAACTCATGTGCTGACATGATATGATAACTTTTTCTTACACTGGCTAGCACTTGGTACATAGTAGTGTCTTTTGAGCCTTCACACAGAGGCTTACAGAGCAATATGACACTTAGATGGTACACAATTACATAACATAATTAACACAGAACAACACTCCATTTTCAAGAAACGTATATATCAAATAGTTAATAAAATAACATGACAATTAAGGAATGGATCATGTTACACAAATAAAAAGGAAATGGACATTTAAAAAATACCTGCTGTGAAATGGTATAAAGCAGACACACTAACCAATGGTGTAGAGTATAGGCCACACAGAAGTGCACACCCAAGACACAGCTACCCAATGTTTGACAAAGGTGACAAAAATACAGGTAGGAAGGAACAGCCTCTTCTACAGATGGTGGGGGCAAAGTGGGTGTCCACAGGCAAAAGGATGAAACCAGATTCATGTTTCTTACCTTGCACAAATACCAGTTCAAAATGGATCAAAAACCTAATGTAAGACTTGAAATTCTAAAGTTTATCGAGGAAAACACAAGCAAAATACTTGAAGATACAGGCAGAGGCAAAGCTGTTTCAATAGCACAGGAAGGGGCCCCATGGACTGACAGGACAAGTCAGAAAGCTGTGCAGCAAAGGGACGCATCAGCAGGAGCCTACAGAATGGGAGAAAACCCATCCCGGCTACACTGCTGAGATGCTGTTAATATTCAGCCTATTAAGAACTGTAAAAATTAGCCTCAGAAAGATGAACATCGGGTGTATTCTCTTATTTAGAGAATACAGATTTAAATTACAGACATATACATGTATGTATATAGAACATGGAACAAGAGGGAGAATGAGCTGGGCGGTGGTGGCGCAGCCTTTAATCCCAGCCCTCCGGAGGCAGAGGCAGGCGGATCTTTGTGAGTTCAAGGCCAGCCTGGGCTACAAGAGCTAGTTCCAGGACAGGGCTCCAAAGCTGCAGAGAAACCGTCTCCAAAAACCAAAAAACAAAACAAAACAAAACAACAAAAAAAAACAAAGGGAGAATGAAAGGGTAACAGAATCCATGTGACAAGAAAGCAGAAGGGGGCTGTTTGTGGGGAGCAAGTGGCTAAGCCAGGAGGAAGGGGAGTTGGAAAGGAGGGCATGGGAGCAGCGAATGAGAGGACAGTCTAATGACATGTGTGTGTGCATGCTCATGAGAATGCCACAGTAAAACATTTTTTGTATGATAATCCAAAATTAATTGTAGTCAAAAACACCAGACTTTTAGGAGCAGACAGCACACAGGAGTTTTGACATGTTCCATTTTCTTCACCTCTAAGTCATGTGGGCCATGGCATCTGCTTTACCTCATAGCCAGTTTTACTGAGGGCACATGCTTATAGTATGACCTGAGAGCCAAGTCCAGGGTTTATGTAGCCCCTAGCCCTGCCCCCTTGCCATTATATAGGACATGTGATGAATAAATACCACTCAAGAATTCTCTGACTTAGTGGCGTCACGCTTTGTGTAACTTTCTGTGGATCTTACCATGCCATCATCATCTTCGCTATCACCGACATAACAGTGGAGATTGATCTGTCACTGACCTATTTACTGTATCTTATCGTACTTGGACATTTCTCTCCTTACTGATGTTGCCATATGTTCTTTGAAAGTAGGTCTTACTCTTTTTTTAATCTTTGGAAGCATTTTTCCTCAAGCGTTTTGAAGTGAAGATAAATTCCCATAAGTCATGGTTTTATGAGTTGGAAAGCCTAGAAAAAAATATTATACCTAGGAGGAGGTGGCATAGAGTATGTTTACTTTACTCATACAAAACCCATCACAGGAACTCCTCTTCCTCCCCGCCTCCTGCTCCTTGTCTGTTTCTTTCTCTTTTTTGAGACAGGGTCTCATGTAGCTCAGACTGGCCTCAAACTTGCTATGGAGTAAAGGATATCCTTAAACTGCCCGTCCTCTTTCCTGTGCTTTCCGAGAGCTGGGGTTACAGGTGGGTTTCATTCCAGTCTTCTGTGTGAACCCAGGGTTTTACGAATGCTTGGCAGGGACTCTTCCAACTACATCCCCAGCACCCACAATGACTTTAAAGTGAAATTTTGATTAAAAAGGTCCATCTACAAGAAAACTAGGAAACTCCTAAATGCCAACTCTGTCCAATATGGTGAACATGTATAAAGAGGAGGGAGGGTATGAGAACTATGACCCATCTGAGGGGTGACAAGGACCCCTTTAATACAGGGACCAAAGATGCAGATAGGATACAGGAGGGATGCAGAGCCTCCCCTGAGACCTGGTTCTGTTGTGCACAGAAGGAAATGATGGCCAGACAGATGGCAGGAAGTTGTTGAGCAAGATATGTTTATTTTCTCTGAAAATAGACATCCTATTTAGAAGGTTAACGGGAGTATAAAAAGCAGAACAGCAGACAGCTTTGCAGTGGCTGAGCAGATTCCAACCACAAGCAAACTAAACAGCAACAACATGGATGTAGAGCTGCTGTGTCCATCACGATCCTTACGGACTGACAGCCTGCTGGGTCAGGGAGGGTGGATGGCACATACTGCTAAAATTTTGTGAGCAATAAGAGCCAAATTTGCACCACTGACTCATCTCCAGTATTTCAATTTAGCAAGCCAGGAGAATCTCTTTCCTTCAGAACTCAGCAGAGATTCGCATGTACTCACACACGCCAGGAACATCAACCTCAAATGAATACAAAGTCCCCAAACACTGATGTTAAGACATTCTGTACTTGAAAGGATGAAGGATAAACTCTTAATTTTTTAAAATTACATTTATTTACTGGGGAGGTGACACATGTCCCACAAAGCCATCAGAGGGCCTTGAACTCAGGCCATCTGGCTTAGCTGAAATAGCTATAAGGGCTGTCTTGAAAGCCCAAATACACTCTTAGGAAAGAAAGATTGTTCCAGAAAACAGTTTCTTTTGCATATTTGTCTACATTCTCAAAAGGCAAAAAAAAAAAAAAAAAAAAAAAAGTAACTCAAGCCCTCTGTCACTGACCAATATCCCCACCATCAGGTAAATGTTTTCTCCCAGACCCAGGGCCGTTCACCCTGTACTGGTTTTCATCTCATCTCACCCGAATACACTAGGAATTTAAAATCAGCTTTGAATGAAAATACTAGAACAATTATGGGTTTGTATATATAATTTACTTAGTTTTTTGACTGCTTTTCTATTAAGATGGGCTTTAAATTGTTGAAAGTAAGGTACGAGTAGTAGAAGAGAGTGAGGACGATGAAGCCGTCAGAGTCATGGCAATCACATTAGGAAAGGGATCATGGAACATGCCCTTGATGGAGGGAGGTCAGATGACAGGGAACAAAGTAGCTTTTAAGCAGGGGCCAAATAAATGAAATTAAGTAAAGCGATGATGGCAGCCGATACGCACGGCCCCCGCCAACCAGGGGTCGCGGTTGTCTGGAGAGAGAACAGGATAAGGAAACAAGGAAGAAAGCCCTAAGTAAAATCAAAACTCCACTGAAGTCAAGTGTGCTACAGCTGTGCAGGTAAGAGGTTTCAGGTGTTAACCCTGCTGAGGAAGCCAGAAGGGAGACACACACTAACACCAGTAAGCTCTGCTGCACAGAAACAATACAAGGATTGGTGAGCGACTTGGCGAGAGCAAGCTTCATGTAAGGGAAAGAACAGGTTGATCTTGTTTTTTGCTTTTTTTTTTTCCCCCAACAGAAATAGTTGGTCAGCAAAGGGAGAGGAGGGCATAATAAAACTCTGGTAAATAATGAGTTAAAATAGTCTCAGGAAAGGGGAACAAGAGTCCTGGGTCATTTTAAACACAGGGGAAAATAAACACATCCAGAGTCTTGGTTAAAGAAGCAAACTCATTCCTGGAAACCCTAGACCTATAAATACCATGTGACACAGACATGTAAAGTAGACAGTACAGAGACACAAAGCCTCTGCAGGAAGGTTTTTTGTTTCTTACAATTTTTAAAAATTTTAAAGTATAGTCACATAAATTTCCTTCTCCCTCTCCTCTCCTCAACCCAAGCCATACTCCTTGCTTTGATCCCTTCCAAGTTCATGGCCTTTTCTTTTATTGTTACATGTGTATGGACCTAAAACTACAGCCTTCTGGGCCTGCTTATTATTGCATGTATGTATTTGGTTTCAGGGTCACCACTTAAGTGTTGGGGGTTCCCCTCCTCTCAGTGGTCCCCTGTAGTTTTGTTTAGGGGCAGCATGTGTTATTGTTGAGGTCTCATAGGCAGACCTTTCATGTCGAGACATGACCTCAAGGCGGACTTCTTAGGCCTCTGGCTTTTATAGTCTTTCCACTCACTCTTTTGGGATGTTCCTGAGCCTTGGGGGGGGGGGGACCTGTTTTGGACATGGATCAACTGGGGCTGGGCATCCCAGGGTCAGTTGCTCTCTGCATCTGAGCAGCTGTGGCTTCTATCTGCTGCAAAGAGCAGCTTTTTGATGAGGGCCCTTTAGCTGGACTTATGGATACGTATTTCGAATGCAGTTAGGAATTGTGTAAGTTTAGTGAAGGAGTGCTAGGCTGGTCTCTAAGATACATGATCTCATTAGCCCTGGATAGTTGGCTAGGTTTCCATTACCATAATGATATCCCTCTGTTGGGCATATCTTACATCCAATTAGCGGCTCTTGGCCACCTCCAATATATAAGTGCTACTATTGCACCTTCAGGAATATCCCCATGCTGGCTACTGTTGTGGTTCATGAGCATCACAGTGGGGAAGACTGATTCCCTCCCTCTCTTAGCAGATTTCCCAGCACCTTCTCATGTTGGGAAGGCTTGTCGTAGGGAGGAAGTTTTTGGGTCATTGCTGGTCCAGAGCATATTTTTATCAACAGACTAAAGAAGGCAGAGGCCATGTTTACATTTTATTCTAGAATACCATTAAGTCATGGGCTGGGAGTCAGAAGACAATCAGGTCAAACTATTTTGCTCAAGAGTTCTCTGTTAGCTCATTTTCTGACCCTATCCTGGCTGAGTTGCTGGGAGACACTCAGGACCTGTTGTCCAAACTTGAACCTTTTGCCCTGGCCTGCTTTTGCTGTCACGTAGTGCTCTGACCTGATAGTCCTCTAGCGTCATTATTTGGTTTCTAACATAAGCTTTCCCTTGGCATTCAGTTTTGATACCTGGTAGTTGTTTTCTCTTGGCGCTGACTTTTGGATTGCAACTTTTGGATGGCGTTTTAAAGGCAACGATTATGCTTTGTGTGTGTGTGTGTGTGTGTGTGTGTGTGCGTGCGTGCACGTGTGTCAGTGTTGCCATAGGGCAAATGTGTCATGTTTTAAAGGACGAATGATTCTTCCCACTAAGGCAAGAGTCCTAGAGACAAGCCATCACACTTCTCAAAGTTGATTACTGTCATGTTTTCTCCCTCTTGGCCTAGGGCAGGCAATCAGAGGCAAGACAATAACTAGGCATATTATAGACTTCTGTATGGCGTTCAGTCCACAGTTCCATACTTTCTTCAGAAATAAGAAAATAAGAATTCAGAAGAAATAAGGAAAACTCCAGAAATAAGAGTTCAATTCTACTATTTATTTTTTAATTAATAAAACAAGTGGGCATAGGGCTGCCATGCCAGTCCTGGAGAGAGTGAGGCTGAAGGGCTGCTGTGGACCCAGGAGAGAAATGTTTCTCTAGCTCAAGTCTGCAGCCCAGGTATTAGGTGATAAACTACTGGCTTTCATCTTGGGTCCCCTCTCTCTCCTTCCCTTTGATTACTCTTTTGATATGAGGACACTGTCTCAGTCCAGGCAAGCTGAACATGGCTACAGCTGGGGGGTCAGTCAGGAAGCAGATTCTCTGGACAGGTCAAGACTGGACGCAGCTGCAGTTTCAGCCAATAGCTTGACAAGAACCTTTTGAGGGATGTTAAGCTAAGCTGTTTATAGAGTCTGGATGCTCAGAAACCACTTGGGATAATAGATGCTAAATACATAACCACAGCCATGTGTTTGTAAGTACCTAGGCATTTGTGGACAACAATCACAATGACAATAGAAAGGCAGTTTCAGAAATACCCCTGTAATCGTCATCATACACAGTCATTCCGAACTTTAGGTCACCAATGCACCAGACCTCATAAGACAAAGGAAATGGTACACTGACCATTCTGGAGTTTCTTTGTGATTCAATTTTCCCTTTTTCTTTTTAGAGAAAGGAACTCAAAGAAGTACACAAACTATTTATTTTTAAAAATTATATAAAAGCTGGACATCTTTAATCTCCTGCATAGGGTTTAGAAAAGCTAACGATGGATGCTGCCAAGTCATAAATTAGTTAACAAAGTGAAGATATCACGAATTACAGTTGTGGGGTGGGAAAGCATGCCGCTGACTTGAATACGAAGGTCAGTTATGCTGTAACTGAACAAACAGAGCAAACATCAAGGCCAATGAGCAGCAATGTAGAGTTGTGTTTAGAGCTGAAGGGGGTTCCACACACAATGCTACAAATGTCAGCAGCAGTGACCATACTTGGCACCGAAGGTGAAAAACTAGCCTGGCCATGGTGAATGCATCTCACTTCCAAGCTGGGCATGCAGGGTGGGTGGCGAGGGGGAGGTGGGCATCCTAGAGGGCTGCTGGAGGCCTGTGGAAGAGCTAAGCGGTCACTCTCTGGAAGGAGGCAAAGCAGTGAGGGACTGTGGCTCCGAGTGCAGGCAGGGTGGCAGACTTCACCACCCCCCCAAAAAAAAATTACTTAAATTTTCCCTGGGAGAACTTACTTCATGGAGGAAGGATGTTGGTGGCCTGTGAGGTATTAGTGGGTCCTGCTTTGGGGACTGCCGCCAAGCCAGAGGTCAAACTCTGAAAGCAGGCTGACAGGAACTGGGGTCTATTAGAGATACCTGCCCTGTATTCTTACTTGCCACTCATCCAGTATGACACTTTTGGGCCCATTTCTTCTTTGTAGGTCATTCCGCCTCACACTAAAGATGATTTAAAGCAAGAATCAATTGATGCCTGAGGAAGACTGTTGTCAAATGGTAAATAAATACTGCCATTTCCTGTCTTTTCTAGCCCTTTAGCATTTTTTTTCTTGCTTGGTTACCCACCAATAACAGATGACACAGATGACCTGGCTACTGATAGCAGAGAGGGCTGGTGATCATTTCTTGTTCTAACTGCAGACGTGTCTACCCAGAGAAGGCAGCAGCAGAACGGGTTGCTCTGTGCGCTGCTCATTCTGCACCCGGCTCTCACCCCGTGGAAGACAGTCATTATGACTCTCCTTGGGAAAGAAAGTCGCCAGCCTTCACCTGCCCAGATCTTTCTATGGCCAGTTGAGATTCATCGACCTATTAAAATGATATCATTTTGGAAACTTTCCTCTGCAGAAATTAGCAACACGAGGACACCTGATAAGAACCTCAAACTGAAATGTCCGGCCCTCAGGAGAGAAGGATTCACCTTTCTGGCTTTAGTTCCCCAGGAATGCTGAATAAAGGTGAAGCAGTAATAGAGGAAAAATGCAATAGCCAAAGGGAAAGACCTGCCACAACTTTTGCTAACAAGACGTGAAATGGATAAACAGACAGTGGGTGCTAACTGCTTTTCCAAGTGGTCTTTCTTCCTGGTCCTCCTTTCTTAAGCACTTGTCCTTAGCTTCCTGCTGCTCCCTTTGCGAGGCACTCCTGTTCCTTCATCGCTGAGCCAAACCTACTGTGTCACATCTGCTACAGCTGCAGTCACTTCTCATAATTCCCATTTGCCTTGTTCAGTGGTGTTTTCCTGTTTACAAACACAAAGCTGAGAAGCACACAAATACTCACTAAACACAGCCTAAACTCAACAACTATGCAACAAGGCTCATCAGAGGACTTCCTGAGTTTTTGTTGATGTCCCAAGACAATTGACACCATCTACTTCTGTCTAACCCCATAACAGAAGTCAGACCCTGAACCATTCAGAGGGTTTTGCAGAGGATATATCCCTCCCCTTGGTTTCTGGGTCCTCTCATTGGTGTAAGGAACACAGGTGAAAAGCCAGCTAGTGGCCTCCACAGAGAGCAGGAGGTGTGCTCTTCCTTACCACATGACAATGAAGCCTCTTTTTTGACTGGTGACTCCTCAAGCTGGGTGAGGGACTCTGAAGGTTGGCGTGTGACTTATGCTTGATGTAAGTCTATAGTAGAGTAGGGATACATCTGGGAAGTTGCTGTATCCTTAGTGTCAGGGTCAAAGTGTTAACCTAAGGGTGATAACCTAGGTATCATTGCTCTAGTTTACACAATAGTCTAGCTATTTAAAAGGAGGCGCTAGATGTCTAGTTCCCTGTACCCCAAAGCCAAGGATTGTCTATGTATGGGGTTGGGGTAGGAAGGAGTGAGGACTGCCGAAGCTAGCGAAAGGAGGGGCTTGGCCAGCGGTCAGAGGCCACAGAAAGGTTTGAGATGCTTAAGAACTTGACAGCATTTGGAAGAAACCAAGGCCACTTTCAAAGGCATCATCCAAGACCTCTCATGCCCTATGGACCCCATCTGCCCTCTTCCTTTCACCCTGCTGCAAGCTGGATGGTAAGAGGAAAGGGGATGGCTGTTAGCCTACAGCAAGCTGAAGCTGGAAGAGAGGGGGCTCTAACTGTAAACACAGTGTAGAGTTTTGGCTATTATACAAGACTGGTACTAAATGAGACCCATACTACAAGAGCCCGGGTAGCTGCTCTGGAGAAATTAGGGAACCCACCAAGGTTCCACCAAGGGGGTCATGTGAGAACAGACAATGCTGCTTTATTTAGATGGCAATATTCAGTCCTTTCACTTCAATGCTAATCTATCCCAAATCATATTTGCTAATCTATTCCAAATTGTGATATCCTAAATTGTCAGAAAGCCCAGAGTTGAGACAAATTGCCATGGGTCACATGTTGGCAATTCGAGAATTAAGGTTCATAGCAGGATGTAGGCCTACAAAGCATTTCAACTGCTACCCAAACTTTTGGGGTGTTACTTTGTGGTCTCTGTTCTGAGCTGGTGGCTTTCTTACTATCTGTAAGCCTTCATCCTTAGTCAAAGACAAATACATAATGCTAAGATATGCACATGACCAGGACAGAGGAGCAAGGTTGCTCATTCAGACACGAGAGGGAGGAGCAGGCAAAGGCGGTATTGGGCTCCCGCAGGAACAGAGGCTTGTCCACAGCCATCTCTGAAATGAACTCTGGGGTAGTTCATTGAATTGCTGCAAAGCTTTGCACATACAAATAAAAGATGGAAAGGAATAATTCTCAAATACTTAACAAAACACAGAGAAAATTTACTAGGTTCCAGGTATCCCTCTACATATATATTACCATAACAACCACTGAACTACCTGTCCCGTTCACAGACTGAGCAGAGAGTCTTCTTCACTTGATCACAAATCTGTAGCTTGAGTGGCAGACCCCGGATTCTAAGCCACCCCGTTTAACTTACCTACAGGCTCTGCACCACAACAGCCGATGCCTGTGCTTGTCTACTTTTACCACCTCTGGTCTGTGTGTCGGTTTCCAGTGGCGGCTGCTCCCCTACCCTCCCATCTATGTCGGTTTCTAGCGGCGGCTGCTCCCCTACCTGGGGCCTCATCTTGTTCTGCTATGTGCTGTCACTGAGCTCCATTAGTTAGAAAATGAAGGCAGTTTTGGTGACTGTGACTGTCGTGCTCCTCCATCTTCACCCTTACAGAAGAACCACAGTCCTTCTATTATCCTCAGTGTCTACCACTTGGAAGGCTGAGCAAGTGCTAAATGGAAAAGAAATGTCAATCAAAATGTGTGCTGAATTTAAAGAAACCTCTCTATAGCTGCTGTAACTATGCTGGAGAATTGGTGTACCAATTTTAGACTGCTATCTTCTACCACATCCTTGAGAAACAAATCAGAACCTCTATGCAAGATGCAAGTTGTGGCCAATGAAAAAAGAGCTCAAAACATTTCATTTCAGATTCCAAAGGAAACTGGAGGTATGAACGCAGAAATTGGAAAGAGATTCCCCCTTTGAAAATATCCAGTTAATCACAGCAAAAGGGAAGTGCCCCAGGCAGCAATCTGCCACTGTGACCAATGCCTACATCCCTACATCCCTACATCCCTACATCCCAGCTCTGCGAAGGCAGCAGTGGAGCACAGCCACCTGGACGACCCGGTGGACTCTCAGCATTACTTCATAACCTTCCCACTTCAATGGTAAACATGACCTCAGTGAAGAGTCTGCCTTGCTCCCTTTTCTAGTATAGCATTAATGAGCACCATTTCTGTACCAGGCCCTAAGCCAGGGGCTGCGGGTACCAGAATGATCAGGACAGTCTCCATTCTGTTGTAAACTAATTCTTATACAACTAATATCCAGTTATAATTGTGACAAGTGTCATGAGGGAGAAACACGGAATCAAGCAAGAGTTATCAATATGGAAAGTCAAGCAGAACATCAGGATGAGGACTCAGCAGAGCGAGGAAATGGAGCATAGAGCTAGCGGTCAATGTTTGTTTAACACGAGAGGCCTTGGGATGGGAGGAACCATTAGAACTGGACAGCAGGAAGAGAGAGTGGAGAGGCAGAGTAGGGTAGCCATGCAACCCAACAATTAGCTGTAAACCCATTGAGGAAATCATCAAATCTGGTGGACAAGCAACAAGTCCTAAGCTGGCTAATACAAACCCACCAGCTAATCATGTGGGCTCATCTTCAAGAAGCTCTTTCCTGTATTTCATAGACCTAGACAGGGAGTACTTATTGTCCACTTGCAAGTTCCCATGTTGTACTAATAATCTAATCAATCATAGTAGGAAAAACCAGTCTGGTGGGTCAGTTGAATCAGGCAGGAAGAAACTGACCAAGACCGGTCTCAGATTGTTGAGAATTAGGCACTCATAAAACGTCAGAGGACCCTGCGGCCACTGCTCGGAAGTGCAGCCTCGGAAGACTAAAACCAGAAGGGCAGGTACAGATAGGCCTAGCACTGCACAAACCCCAACATCCCACCTCCACTCTTCAAGCCTATCTCTGTCTTGACCCCTTTGCAGCCAGTTGGAAGGGATTTACTCTTGTCTGGAAAGCAATGTTTCCACAGACATTATCTAGGTTTTCTAATTTTGGTGGCTATGGCTACTTTTCACTGAATTTTCCTAAGTTTTATGTAATGAAACGTCCATCATAGTTTTACTTTAGGGCTGAGGACAAGGGATAAATGTTTAAAGCAAACACAAAGCTAGATGTCTGATGGTGAAGGGCTGCTGACCCTCATTTATCTTTGAGGATCCCTGTAAACTTAACCAGAATCACTGTTGACACAATAGTTGCAGGTTTTTAATGCCAGTGCTCAACTGAGGCCTTTCCTTTCTTCTGCATTATCTTTTCAGAAAACGTTTAGAAACTACAGATTCAGCTGGGGTAGTCTTATGCCTAATCCAAACTGGGTATCTGCTAATTCAAGATTTCAATATTAAGGGACTTAAGACTCAGAGCTTCACCCAAGTCAACTGAATTCTCACACATCAGGTTGCAAATGTCCCTGCAGGAACTGTGTAAAAACGCAGATACCTGTGTGGGTAATGCAAGCCATTTAAGAAGCCCACTTTTGAGAAACATTGCTCATAGCAAAAGACAGCAGCAATCTTTGATTAAAAGGTTTCACTAGAGTATTCCACTGGACTCTGTATGTCCCTCAAGAGAGACTGACTCTACTGGGTAATGTGAGGCCCTAATTTAGCCACAACTAAGCTTCTTTTCTTCCTTTTAAACTCAAAAGTCCGAGATAAATACATTTAATAATGATTGTACCAATATTGAGGTAAAAGAGCACCAGGGATCTCAAAGGAATGCTCTAGAAGGACCATGCTACACAGAAACGGAATCTGTGCAGCGGCATCTGGGTTGCAGACTGAAAGGGTGTCTCAGTGGTTAGGAGGCCTCTGCACGCTGGCCAGTCTTTCCAGTGTTAGGAGGCCTCTGCACTTCCAGTACACTGGCCAGTCTTTCCAGTGTTAGGAGGCCTCTGCACTTCTAGTACACTGGCCAGTCTTTCCAGTTAATGTTTCAGAAAGACTCCAGGAGAAAGTTCATCAACAGAATCTGTCACATGACCTTAGTACTAACATTTTTAGTTTACGGTGATACACAACAAAGTTACTCACTTTTTTTCGGATGCTGGAGACAAACATCTTTATTAAAGATACTACCAAAATTTTGGCAAACATTTCAAAACAGATTTGTAAACATAATGCTTCCCTTTTCAACCGGCAGCACTTTGAAAAGATGATACAACACAACACAACCTGAATCAACATTAGTTTAAAATCCTTATATTTTGACCACATAACTTACGTTCCCACATGATAAGACAAGAGATAGTTTAAATCAACGTTAACAGATAAACTCCATGAAATGAAAGTTTGTGCTGTCTGATGAATCACAGTATGTTATGGTTAAATATTCTACTCTTTTTTATATTCCTGGTATCCAGGATGAAAAAAAAAATCTTTAAATATACATCTGATGTAGGTAATAGCTTCTTTGCATATCTCTTTCCAAAAATACTTTATAGCAGTATATAAATAGGTTACCTACACATTTAATTTTATCATTTTGCCCCAAAACTATAGATCTGTTTCATTTTTAACATATAAATTTTTTTGCCCAACATTAATAAAGCTGACAAACTGTTGAAATGGAAATGATTTTTGTCTTCCACAATAGAAGTAGCAATTTGACAGAAACAAACAAACAAACAACACCAACAACTTACGGTAACACTCATCAGTTGTTTAACCTGAGCGTCTGGCCTACTGAGTGGAGCTCTTTACCTTCATGCAGTTCACACCCACATCAGCTCTGCAGACAGACAAGCTGAGCACACATGGTAGGCCACAGTGTGCTTCCATGGCTGTTAGCACAGGGAAGCAGTGTAGCTACTGATTAACCACACAATGTACACATGAGCAAACACCTTAAGGCAGCCATTGCAATGGGGGGTTTAACTTGCAGGGCAGATTTAACACTCTTGAGCCAGTCAGCCCATATGTATGTATGCATGTACGTGCATAGAAAACTACACACACAGCCACACAACTTTCTATTTTTCAACCCTCCAAAACAATGTTTTGATTTTTTCAAATTTTGTGCAAATGTCTAAATATCCTACCATTTAAGGCAAAGAGTTTGCATTAGGAAAGGTCAGAAAATGGGCTTGTGAAAAGCATTTCATCTTGCACATTACTGTTTTGTTTTAAACACAAGCAACTCAAGTGTGGACACTGCATCCCTGATACCTAAAAAAAAAAAAAAATCATCTCTAATGACAAACACAAGTTTTCAAGGAAAAATTGATTTGAAGTATAGAC
>PVIU01010295.1:0-16014 GCA_004026605.1 Ondatra zibethicus
AATGCACTCCTTCCTAGGCCGGGAGGGATGGGGGTGGGCCTTGGACTTCCAACAGGGCAGGGCACCATGCCCTCTTTCAAGGAAGAAGGGGGAGGGAGGAAGGGTGGGGGGGTAGTGGGAGGAGACCGGGAGAAGGGGAAGAAAGGTAAAAATTTTATTTCTTTAATTATGTTCTTGAATGGAAAAAATAAAACAAAACAATGTATGGAAAAAAAAAACTGTCACAGGTATTGCTGACTAAGGATATATCTTACTATACCAGGGTGTAAGGATGTCTCTGGGTTTAAGAACAAAGAGTGAAGGAGAGTGGATTCGCTTCCTTGATGAGAGCACAGTGACTACTCATCTACGAGAACAGGAGAGGGGACATAATACGTGTTTTTTTCCTAGAAAAAGACAGTTGATAAAGGGGATGTTTGGCCTTTCTATCAGAAACCCATCTCTCCCTAATAATTGGGTAATTGAACAACTGTTGTGAAGTGGAAGGACTCGGAGCCTCACTTCTTCACCCACACAATGGAGAAACAAGTACCAGCCACCCCATATGCGGCGGTGAGATAAATTAGAGAAAGAAAGAACTGGTGATGCAAGTTACGAAACTCACTTTTTACTACCAAAGAAGCCGGTTTACTGCTTTGACAGCATTACATTTTCTTTCCTGTGGCTGCCAGTAAGAAAACTTGACACTCATTTCCCTATACCTCAGTGTTGCTGTCAGCAATGAGTTATACATTATTTCAGGCTAACTGTGATATTTTGTTCCAAGTTTGTACACTGACAAGGTTACAAACAGGGAGATAATTGATCACAGGACATAAATACATGGTTTACACTCCAATCCCCTGGTTGCTGTTGTATTGACAGAAGTTTAATGTCTCTCCCCCAACTCCTCCCGACCCCTGTCCCGCCTTCCCTCTCTGTCTCTCTCATATACTCTAGCTGGCCCTCTTTTCTGGAAGCATTCCATTCCTATTCCCTAGGGGTGCAGGGTATAAGCATTTCTTAAGAAGCCCTTAGTATTAGGAAATAGAATTCATACTGTTTTCTCATTTCCTGCTATGAAGCAAAGCTAACTCAATTCAAGACTTTATATTATTTCTAGGCCATGTCACCTCTGATTCAGTTAGCTATTATTCTAGAGTTTATTTTCCTAACTATAGCATTAGTTAAATTTACTTTTCTGAACAAGGAAGAAATCATTCTTATAATGATTATAGTTTCATCTTTTCACTTGGTTTTTAAGACAAAATACATCCATAGTAAATAATCCTTTGATCCTGTTGCTGCAGTGGAAAATTGGTCCTTACTGTACATAGGAAGTGTGAGAGAGAGGGAGGCTGAGGGCACAGTACTATCATGGTCTGGCCAAGCAATTTACATGATTCTGCTCCTCAGACTTCACACCAATCACAAGTGTTGGCTCATCACAGGATCCAGGATGTCTGTAACCCCAGTTACAGGGATTCTCTAGGAGAAATATGATTCAGTCTGTCGTAAAAGAACATGCAGTGCCTCGTGCTTTATCCATTGCAATGATTCAGTTATGTTTAATTCTCTGTCACTGGCACTTCTTTTTATCTCAGTGGTGTCTCAACGAAGATGGAGGTAGAGATGATACAGGAAACACTGAGTTTTGTAACTGGTATACTGAACCCAAATGTATCTTTTTATTGCTTGGTTTGGCTTTGTTTTGTTTGAGACAGGGTCTGAGGTAGCTCAGGTTGGCCTAGGACTCATCACATAGAGCAGATGGCCTCCCTCTTTCAAGTGCTTAGACTGCTGTCATGGACCACCCCTTCCAGGCCTGACTTTAACACTGTACAGTTGTTTAGCCCCCTAACTCACACACTTGCAGGTCTCTGTGTTCACCAATGTGCTATACATATTCTGCCGGGAAGCAGCTCTAGGGCCACAAAAAGACAAACCAAACAGCAGAGCTGATAGAATGTTTGTCTTTCTGTCTTTTCTTCACAGACATGAAGGGGAAAGCATTTATTTTCCCTCAAGAATCGGCCACTGCCTATGTGTCCCTGATCCCTCAGGTGAAGAAGTCACTGCAGAACTTCACCTTGTGTCTGAAGGCCTTCACTGACCTCATCCGCCCTTACAGCCTCTTCTCCTACAACACAAAGACCAGGGACAATGAGATTCTTCTCTTTGTGCAGAAAGTGGGAGAGTACATGTTCTATGTTGGGAATTCGGGAGTCACTTTCAAAGCACCCCTAAATCCCTATGCCCCAATCCATGTCTGTGTGAGCTGGGAGTCTGCCTCTGGCATTGCAGAACTCTGGCTAAATGGAAAGCCTTTGGGGAGAAAGGGCTTGAAGAAGGGGTACACTGTAGGGGGTGAGGCAAAGATTATCATCGGACAAGAGCAGGATTCCTTTGGGGGACGTTTTGATATAAAACAGTCCTTTGTTGGGGATATATGGGAGGTGGCCATGTGGGACCATGTGGTCCCCCTAAAAACTATGGATGACGGGTGTCAGAGTGGCAACCTTATAAATTGGCAATCTCTTATTTTTGAAGACAATGGCTATGTGGTGACTAAACCCAAACTGTGGGCTTAAAGTTCTTTCTTGTCAGGCATAATTTGTATCTAAATAATCATACTCTTTGAAATTAAATCTGTTTTTGTTTCTGTTACTGTAGAAGTGTGGATTGCATTGAAACAGCAAAAAAAATGAGCCTTGGCTAAATATTATTTACTGTAACAAAAATTGAGATCAATTGTACCACACTTGTCTGCATTGGTGCTAGGGGGACACACTGCTCTCAGAACTGGACACCCATCTTGTAGAGTCCTGCACAAATGGGGGAAGCTGGATGGTGGTTCTGGTACTCAAATACAGAAACCTGTGAAAACAATGTGGCTGTTGGGAAGGCCTTCAGGAACAGACTGCCTAAGGGAGTCAGACCTCCAAAGGGAGCTTCAGAAGAAGGCTTCTTGAGGGCTAGGTTGAGAAAACGCCCATTCACACACCTAGAAAATAATCAAAGGTATTCTTAGCGAAACCCCCAAAAGACAAAAATCAACTCTGCTAGGAGTCCCTCTTCACTTTTTCTCAGCTTCCCTGGGAAGTAGCTGTTCCAGAACAAACACAAAAGTCCCTTTATGACCTTCCTACTGTTGAACCTGAGAATCACAAGGGAAAGCCCAGTACCACAATTTCTGTGCCAAATTTGAAGCAAGCTTTAATTAAATACTGGCCAGGACCATTCTGGGGTTCACTGAAAATGACAAGGAGTGACATTTTGCACAGGCCTGTACAGACAAATCCAGAAGACCATGGTATTTCGCACTGGGTCCAATCAGGGACAAGCATATATCCTGACATACTTCCTGCCTATGTACTTCCCACTTAGATCCAATCAGAGGCAAGTGCACACTCTGATGTATTTCTTGACTACATACTTTCCACCCACATGTGATCATGCACATTCGGTACAGTTGAGTCAAACCAACTTATTTAGGGAAACAAAACAGGTGGCTTGTTATCTCCCATAAATAATAGCCTCCAGTAACTGTCCTTGGGCAAGAGCCTTACATGTTACAGGCATTTCTGTTTCATGGATCACTTAGGCACAATAATTAAAACTTAAAACATAACTATTGCTCTCACATTACCATGAGAGACATGGAGGCCCTGAACTTAATTTGAAGTGTGCTTTCTGTGCATTTTTAATAGGATTCTTGAGAAGAAGAGGCATATTTTTTTTCTTTAGTATTGTATGGGTCACAATATATGTAGCAATTCAGTCTCTTCACTAGGCTAAATAATTCTAACTCTTAAGCTTTTCTCACACAAGAAAATAACCTTCCCCTTTAGAAAGCAATGGCACAGGGGTTAGGGAAATTCCAAATTCTTGTATAGAAAAATGTTTAAAGTTAAAATTCTCAATCTTCCTAATTCTGCAACCCTTTAATTCAGACCCTCATGTTGTGGTGACCCCATACCATTGTAGTCGTCGTTTCTTCATAACTGTAATTTGCGACTCTTATGAACTATAATGTGAATATCTTATATGCAGGATAACTGATATGCAGCCATTCAAGCTCAAAGGTCAAGGGTCATTCAAGCTCAAAGGGGTCACAACCCACAGGTTGAAAGCAAATGGTTTAAAGGAACTACCTAAAAAGTTACATAGAAAAAGAGCATCAGTGTAGCAACAAAGAAGGTAAAGACAAAACACAAGTATCAGTTCATATTTTCCATAGAGAAGAATGAAAATTATGGGCTGATTTCCATTTGAGCAACAACAGGAATTAGTTAAGGCATAGAATTAATGTATTTGATTTCGAAAGCATCTTTCTTCAGACTTCCCTGTGTTACTCCACAGAAAGTGTGGGGAAGTTCTGAATTGAATGTGGCTAATAACATTGACCATACTGGTGCTCCAGATTCACGGAGGGACTGCTTTTAGTGTGAGTCTCAAAAAAAGAGAAAAATTGCACAGATCTCCAAAGCAGGTGAGAATGTTTATATATGATAGTGTTTTTGTGGGACAGTCAGAGTCTATAGCTTTCATCACTGCCCAAAGAAGAAAGTGGTCTAAGTAGAATTGGGAGCTCGGATGGTTTCTAGCCCACCTGGACCTCAGCCATGTCCTCTGTGAAGCTCTAGAACAAATTATCTGCGTGATGTTCATGGTGATTTTTCAACACAGCATTCATATAGGCACTGCACAACCCACTTTTCTGCCATCACTGAACTGGTAATAATGAACTCTACCCTCAATTATGATGCCTCCCCAATTCCCAGCTCATGAGCTGCATGTGGTCATTGCTCTGGTGGCAACTTGAGAGACCATAAAAGCTATAGCAGAATAATGATAAGAGCAAAAAAGTGGGAGTGTAGCTGAGTGGCAGAACATTTGCCTCACATGTGCAAGACACAGAGTTCAATCTCTCACACCATGGGAAGAATTTAAGTTTTAATTAAAAGAAAATAAATATAAAATAAAAAGAAGAATCAAACTTTATTACATTTGTGTAATTCTTTAATGTAGACTCACCATCAAATTTTGCAATTTCTTTTGAGTATAGGTGGAATGACAAGAAAAAAATTTTTTTTGAGCTTTCAAAATTACTCAGACCTTTTACTTGTATATCTTTGTTTTGGTTCTTGTGTTTTCGTGGGGTCTGTGTGTGTGCAAGTTTCTTGTTTTTATTTGTTGTTTTATTTTTGTGTGCTGGTTGTGGGGGTGTTGGGTAGATGAGGAAGTGGGGATTATCTGGGAGGAGTTGTGAGAGGGAACAGTGTGATCAAACTATATATTATGAAAAAATATTTCTCAATTGACAAAGGAAAAAAAAACTTAGACTATGACTGACTATGTAGTATCTCTCCTTTATCCATGAGGGATATGTTTCAAGATGCCCCGCCCCCATGGGTGCCTAAAATTGAGGTATATTAGCACTCAACCTTATATATACTGTTTCTCTTACTTATATATGTCTATGATAAAGTTTAATCTATAAATTAAGCACACCAAGAGATTAGCACAATAGCTAATGATGTGGAAATGGCTCATTGGATCAAGCACTTGCCATGCAAGTGTGAAGACTGGAATTCCAATCCCCACAGTCCTTGTAAATGCCAGATGGAGAGGGCAACTTTCCTGCAACTCCATCTTCAGGTGGTGGACACAGGGACTCCTCAGAGCAAAGCTGGTTAAAGAGACTAGCAATATCTATAAGCTCTGAGTTTCATTGAGAAACCCCAACTTAGAGAATAGGGTAGAAGAGCTATCAAGGAAGACTCCCAGTATCAATATTAGAACTCTGTATGTATGTATATACATATATGAATACACCCCACATATACCCACATACATTCAAATATGCATACACACACATGAATCGTGCACACATACACACATGAAAAGACAAATGTTAACAGCACAACAGAACAATTATAACAATAGTTTGTAATAAAATGGTCTGTGACTGTTATGTTTGTTCTCAAGACACTAATACTATATAGCATCAGTAGATGCTATCTAGAGCTGGATAAAGGGATGATTCATGTTCAAGCACGATGGGTTAGAGCTGTACTAGATTTCATCATGTTACTTATAATGGTAGATAATTTAAAACTGAAGAAATTTTGTATTAAGAATATTCTCTTTATATTTTCAGATCAGAATTGACCATGATTAACTGAAAATAGAGACAGATAAGGGAAATTCCAAATATTCTAGGCAAGAGTTTTTTTCCTAATAGCACGGTAAATGGCATCCTTGACTTCTCGGTTTCTCAAGGTATATACCACCGGGTTGAGGAGAGGAGTAAAAACAGTATAAGTTACTGAGATCAGCTGATCTTGATCTTTGGTGTTCTCTGATTTGGCCTTGAGGTAGGCAATAGAGGCACAGCCATAGTGGATGATGACCACAGTGAGGTGGGAGGCACAAGTTGCAAAGGCCTTCTTCCTTCCCTCAGCAGAGGCAATCTTGAGGATGGTGGAGATGATGAGAACATACGAGATGAAAACCAAGCCCATGGGTACCACAATAACCAGTGAGCTGATGATAAAGTTCACTATGTCATGTAGAGTGGTATCAGCACAGGACAGTTTCATAACGGGGCGGATGTCACAGAAATAGTGAGCTACTTCTTTGTCACAGAAAGGTGCCCTGAACACAGATACTACTTGAATTATGGCCACAAGCAGCCCAATGCTGCAGGACCCCCATATTAGCTGGGCACATACCCTCTTGTTCATTATGACTGTGTACCTCAAGGGGTTGCAGATGGCTACATAGCGGTCGTATCCCATTGCTGTGAGCAGAAAACAGTTGTTAATGGCCAAAGTAATGAAGAAAAACATCTGGGTCGCACAGCCAGCAAAAGAAATGGATTGGCTTGAACCCACAAGGCTGGAAAGCATCCTTGGCACAATAACCAGTGTGTACACTGTCTCTGAAGTAGAAAGCATACTAAGAAAGAAGTACATGGGAGTATGAAGGTGACGATCAATGCTGATAATTATCACAATAATGACATTGCCAGTCAGGGTTAGCAGGTACAAGGTCAGAAATATTATAAAGAGAGTAAGCTTAGATTCCTGGAAGCTGGAGAAACCTTGGAAAACAAATTCGCTCACCACTGTGTGGTTTCTTCTCATCATCTTCCAGACAGAAATGACAGGTTTGAGTTGCTTGAGTCAATCAGTCTGAATAGATTAGCGCCCAGTGCTTTGAGCAGGTGACACTTAGGAAAAAGAGATAATGGCTCTGCATCTGGGTAGAGGCAGAGTTAGCAGGAATAGCTGTCCATCTAGCTGTCAAAGATAGACACAATTGGGAAACGATTTAACGTGTAGAAGTCTACGTGTGAAGCGTGGAACAGATTTCCTGGCGAGGTAGATGGTAGGTATTGGAGGGAAGTAGGCAAGAGAAACAGACAAGGCATAGTTAAATTTGAAAGTCACTTCCCCTTAGAACATAGCCTCAGAACTTGTTACCTAAAATTTGTTTAAAATGGAATTACTATTGTCTTCTTAAAGGCCTGCCCTTCTGTGTTGCTAAACCAAAGAAGGGTGGCCACTCCAGCGCTTCACAAAGGCTTGTGTTCCCCCGTACATTTGTCTTCTTCATGAGCCCACTTCCACAGATCATCCAGCATTTGCAGAACTGACTGTCCCCATCACATTTTAAGAACAAGAAATATTCCTCTCTTTGTTCAATACTGAAGGATGCTTCCCTTTCCTTGGAAAGTCATCTCAGTACAGGATGTAACCTGTCAATCAAGCTCCTTGTTGCCCAGCAACTTATTTTCCTTGATTGTGTTCATCTTCATGCCTTTTCCAGCTTGTGGTTATATGTAAATTTAACAGATAGTTGGCCTTGCGGGAGTAAACTATCTTTTCTAATTTCTTCATAATTATACATTACATAGCTGTAGGGAAACCAATATTTTAACTTCTATTCTCTCACTGAAGAGTAATTTGGCATCAAAAGTCTCTCATATTCAAAAATAATTGAACAGCAGTATCAATAAGCAGTATTTTGTATCACTTTAAGGTTTTTCCATATGTTATTCAACATCATAATGCCCTATATATATTTATTTTTCCCTCCCATCTTGCAGCAAGAAAATTATGACACCAAAATCTTTATGATTTGCTCAAGTTAACTTGATCTTTTACTACTGAAACTAGGGTAATTAGTCCTATATCACAACTACCAAATAAGCATCATGACCACAAGATAGATGAGAAATAAAATGACTCTTTCTTTTAATTGGAAAAAAATATCTTTTACTCTTTCTCTAGGAATGGAATTACATTGTGAAGAAGTGGAGAACCCAGAAAAATAATTTGGAAAATTGGAAAAATTTTAGAACCTAAAAGACTGAGGAAATATTAATAGATTAATGACAATCTATCCAAACTCCTTGGATTAGTATTTCCACTTTCAATTATGTATTCGAAGAAAACTATCAGATATGTGTATCAGAATGTATATACAAAGAACTTGTAATGATCTTATCTATAATAGTGAAGGCCAGAAATAATGTAAATTAATTATTATTTGATAATTAAATTAATTATGACATCTGCATCTGATGGGAACAATGCGGTCACTTCATAGCTAAAGAGAACTGACTTGGAAAAATCTGATAAATAGGAAGACCACAGACTGCAATTCGTAAAACAAAAAATCAAAATAAGGAATGAAATCATACACATATAAGCAACACTAGACAGACTCAGCAGGTTTTATTCATAAATTCATGCATGTAACAATGCAAATCAAAGAAATAAGAAGCCAGGCATTTGAATAGGAGTAAGTAGGGAGACATGGAGGGGGTTGTAAGTGGAAAGGGAAAAGGGGGAAATGATGTAACTATACTTTAATTAAAAAATTAAAATTAAAATACTTTTTAAAAGGAATGGAAAAGGAGAGAAACATTTAATAACATAAATAGCATTTGAATAAAGAAATTCCACTAAAATATTTCTTTTATTTATGGTTAGAGAATTTAAAATTATCTTTTTAATATTCTCTATATAATTCAGGCTTTTATATTTTACTATTTCTTTATACATCTAAAAACAAAATTGCTAGATATTTCTCCCCAGTGAAAATATATCACTGGATGGCAGAGAAGACCAAGGAACAAAGATGAAAGCAATGAGTGAATTTACCTCAGAGAAGCAAAGGTTGACGGCACAATGCCTGAGCAAGTTAGAATCTTTGAGCAGGAAGCCAGAGGGAATTATTTTCATTTTTTGAAATCTGTAATTAGTAGAATGAGAACTTTCTGAATAGTGATGGACTAGACTGAAACAGTGAGGTGCTCATCATAGGTACAAAAATCTAAAAGAACTCCAAAAAGTGAATATGATGATTAAGGCCATATTTTAAAAATAGAATTAATGAAAATATTCACAATTGACTAAACATCTTTGATACAGCGGGATGCAGGGAGCTGAGTGGAAGTGAATTTGGAATTTCCTAACTGAAGACTTTGAAGAACAGGACAAAATAGTTTGAAAATATTGACACATAAATAAAGCCAAATACATACTCACTTTCCTCAGAGACGGAGGCTCCTTAACTACTTCTGTATAACCAGGATTCGTGATACAAGGAAAAAGAAATGTTTACACAACTGGGGAATCAATGTGCATTAGATTCTACAAAGACTGAGCAGAGCATATGAATTCCTAAATTTCCTTAATCTTTTTCATTAGGAAAATGATGATGTCTCCTCGGGATGGAAGAATAGACGAGTGAACACAGGCACAGCTGGGTCACGACAAACAATACAGCATCAAAGAAGCAACATTTTACTTCAATTTCTGTTCTGATGGTTTGGGGAAAGAAAAATTTTCATCTCAGCTCCTAATTTTTTAAAAAATCTTCTCTAGTAATAACTTCCTTCCTTAACCCGAAAAACTAATTCTGATCAGGCACCTAATTCCACTCATTTCATTCACCAAGACTCCCCCATTGGAAGCCAGAACAAAAACAAACAAACAAACATTATATACTTGAAAGTTTGAATCATTGGACCCCAGAGTCAGGAGATGATTTTCAAGGCACAGCATTCCTTATGAACAGCTCCCCAAGTTTTGCTTCGGTGCCTCCAGTGATGAAAAATGTATTATCTTATAAGTTAGTAGTTCTCTTTTTAAAAATAGAAAAAGAAAGTACTATGTGTATTTAGAAAAGTGAAAGTGCAATTACTCTAAGTTACAAGGATTCAGAGTGATGGGGATGTGCAAACAGAAATGCTAGCTCTCTCCTCCACATACTCTGCTCGATAGGTAATCATGCCACCACATTATTCTTTATTTCCTTTCTCCCCACCCTTGTTCTTTTCTTTCTGCCTGTGATTTTATGTTTGTACAACCTTACATAGTTCCATGCCACTTCAGTGTCGCACAATGGAATTAGACTGCACATACCAATTCTTGTCTCCCTTCTTCCACTGAGTTTATGTCTTGAGTGTTTCCTGTCACAGCACTGTCCATCCCACTCCTTCTATTTCTAGAGGTCTATACTCTTCCATTGTTAGCATCATTTCAAGGTTTTGTGTTTTCAATAGTTGGGAAACATTACTTTCTACTGTCTCAATATCTGTGTCCTTGCTAATTCACACTTTCCACATGATTCTTTCTATGTCCTCTAACACGAGAGCATTTCCCATATAGATGATCATGTCACAGCTAGAGATCATGGCTTTCAGTCTATTACCACAGCAAAGGGGAATGATAAGAAGTACCATTAATGGACATGAGAGTCTATATAAGCAACCAAATAATGAAAACTGTAGAGGGAAAAGAGTAAAATTTTGAAAAATACACTTGGCATTCCAATCTCAACTACTCACTGCTTCTGACCTTGGCAATGGGTATAAGAAGGAGGCACATTCAGGAAGTGATCTTTACAAAGCACGGAAAAGGCTAAGTCTAAAAACAGACACAGGTAGACAAAACCCACATTCAAGAGTCATTTACAATGAAAGCTAAAACTGATAAAATGAAGAGGATTCAGCTCTCTAGTATCAAAAGAAAAAAATTAAATTATTATCATTCCCGCTGAAGTTGGGGGAGTTGACTTCTTTAGCCTTGAAGTATATAAGAAAGAGAAAGAGAAATACTGTCTTTTAATTAGCAAATTTCAGGAGATTTCAATGTTTATTTTCTTTAAAAAGTAGTGAATCTCTTTGTCCTGATCTCCTGGGGCTCCCTCCCTTGGAGAGTCTCTTAGAGGTCCTAAGGGACAGAAGAGATGGAACCTGACTGCTAGTCTCATGGGCTTCATCAGGTGGCTGCTAGAGGAGATGCTTTCATTTGTTTACTGATTTGAGAATTGTTCAGGTTGCAGAAACTGACTCTACACTGAGTTTTAGAGAATAAACCAATTAATATTGATAAACTTGTGAAGGGAAGACCCTAAAGTTTAATTTCTCTGTACTTGAAGGCAGCTTATTTCTTAAATCTTATTCAAACAAACAAGATCAGTTGTAGCAGTGGATTACAAGGCTTGCCTAACTCATTTTCAGCCTACAGTTGATTTCCTTAAGTCTCACTGATAAATGCCTCATCTTAAATCCTTTTACAAAAAGACACCCACACTTGGTAAAGGTCACTGAGACCTCTTCCCTTTGGCTTTGTCTCTGAACTTCCTGGAAATAAAATGAAATGGTTATGGATTGGTGGTTCTCCCTACCAAGATGATCTCTGCCTCCATGGGTGCTGTGGGAGCTCCTTCCATTCCAGCCAATAGCCTTTGAGATACTAGCCCAACTTGGGCATGGTCTCACTTACCATAAATGCAGCTGTAAAGTGTGCACTCTCTCTCTCTCTTGCTTCTAGCTCTTGCTTCTGGCTGCTAAGCCCTGAAATAATCACACAGAAACCATATTGGTTAAATCACTGTTTGGCCCATTAATTCTAGCTTCTTATTGGCTAACTCTTACATCTTAATTTAACCCATTTCTAGTAATCTGTATATCACCATGTGGCTGTGGCTTACTGGTAAAGTTCCCAGTGTCTGTCTCTGGTGACTCCATGGCTTCTCCTCTGACTTCTTTCTGCCAACATTCAGTTTAGTTTTCCCTGCCTACCTCTGCCCTGCTATTAGCTCAAAGCAGTTTCTTTATTCATTACTGGTAATCACAGCATACTGAGGGAAATCCCACATCACATGGGTAGCCTGTGAGGAATCACTTCACCTGCCACAACAATCCCGAATACAGACAAAGAATGCTTTAAACAGCACAAAGTCTCCTCTTCAGTGACTAACACAGTGAACATTCATCACAGAGAAGCATACAAGGATAAAGAAGATCATATAAACCACTGGTGATCACTAACTTAGAAATCAATATCTCTGAGCCAGGCAAAGTCTTTCTCTCTCTCTCTCTCTCTCTCTCTCACACACACACACACATACACACACACACACACAGAGAGAGAGAGAGAGAGAGAGAGAGAGAGAGAGAGAGAGCGAGAGAGAGAGCAAAACAGATAAAACATATTATGAGTAGTTTTAAAACATATTCCATACTTCATATGTATTCACATGGCTGTGTATCTATTAAAAGCATTTATTCAGTTGTACAGAAAAGTAGAATGAATATCATTTGTTACTGTTACTATTTGAATATATTCTTCAAAGTTCATGGGTTAAAATTTTAATCCCTAAATTTATGTTGGTGGTATTTAGAAGTGAGAGCTTTGTGAAGCCACCATATTAAACTAAGTTCCCATGATAAGACTGCATTACTTTCTGTTTGGTGGGAACCTCCAGCTCACTCCTGCTTGGTCCAGAGAGCCCCGTTCCTCATCCTCTTCAAACCCCAACCTCTCAGAGAATCTCCAAAGAAAATGTACCAAAATCTCAGTTCTGAATTCTTGGCAGCTAAGGCAACTCATCCCCTGAAGTTGCCAGCCACCCAGGACCCCACCTAAAGTGTTCAGTTTTTGATAATACTTGGCCACAAACCCAGCTTGTGGTGGACATATCATCACCCTTGCCTACAGACTATATAAGCTTCCTGCTTTCTTTCAGCACATGACTTCTCCTCCCTCAAATCTGGGGTTGGAGGACTCACCTGAGAGTTGCTTTGCTTAAATATATCTGTTTTATTGTTGTTTCAATTAGGCTTGACTTGGCTTACTGCATTGGTGGAGAAACCAATCATCAAGATACAGAAAGTCTATTACATTCTTTATGTTTATGTATTTATTTATTTTTATGTGTATCAGTGTTTTGCCTGTATGTATGTTTGTACATCATGTTCATGCAGGTCTGCAGAATACAGAAGTGGGCATCATATCTCTTGGAACAACAGATGGTTGTGAGCTGCCATGTGGGCAATGACCTCAAGGCCAGTTCTTCCACCTGCCTCTGACATCAACGGGTGGTGGTAGGGGAGTGGGAGAGCATCTCTAGCCTAACCCTGCCACCACATGACAGATGAGTAATGGGGACACCTCTCTCATGCTCACAACATTGGGGCTGGCTCACCCACACCTCAGCCAACAAGGTCAGCTCTACTGTGTTGATCAGGTGAGGTGCAGGGCCTGCTCTCCAGAATGATGCAGCTGGTGGGGGGCAGGGTCAGCTCTCCCATTGTTAATGACCTCAGTGCCAGCTCTCACATGACTCAGACATTGATGGGGGAAAGGCCATCTCTCTCCCACCCATGTTGCCATATGGCAGATGAGGGGTGGGGCCAGGTCTCCAACACTCATGTTTTCAAGTCTCACTCACCAGTACCCTAGTTAACAGGGTCAGCTCCAAGTGCTGCCCAGGGCAAAGCTAATTTTTAAAATTTTTAACTTTTTATGTTTTATTTATATATTTAGGTTTCATACAGTATAATTTGATAATATTCTTTCCCCTTCCCCAACTCCCTCACTCCCTTCCCACACAACTTCATGTTCTTTCTTTCTTTGACAACAGCAAAACAACCATATTAAGATCACGTTATAAAACATAAGTACAAACCATTGTTGTTAATTTTGAAAAGTTATATTTAAATTGCCTCAAAACATTAAATGAGCAGTGCTTCAGAGGGCACTCTGCTGTTTACAAGAAACACACCTCAACCACAATGACAGATATTAACTCAGAGTAAAGGGTTGGGGAAAGGTTTTTCAATCAAACGGCCCTAAGAAACAAGCAAGTGTGGCTATACTAATATCTAACAAAATCGACTTCAGACTAAAATCAATCAGAAGAGATGGAGATGGACACTTCATACTAATAACAGGAAAGATTCACCTAGATGAAGTCTCAATCCTGAATATCTATGCCCCTAATATAAATGCACCCACATATGTAAAAAAACATTACTAGAACTCAAAGCACATATCAAACCCCACACACTAATAGTAGGAGATTTCAACACTCCTCTCTCACCAATGGACAGGTCAACCAGACAGAAACTTAACAAATAAATACAAGAACTAACAGATGTAATGAATCAAATGGACTTAATAGACATCTATAGAATACTCCACCCAAACAGGAAAGAATATACCTTCTTCTCAGCATCTCATGGAACCTTCTCGAAAATTGATCACATACTCGGTAACAAAGCAAACATCCACAGATACAAAAAAGTTGGAGTAACCTTACCTGTGCCTTATCGGATCACTATGGAGTAAAGTTAGAATGTAACAACAATTCCACCCCACAAAAGCATACAAACTCATGGAAACAGAACAGTCAACTACTGAACCACTCCTGGGTCAAGGAAGAAATAAAGAAAGAAATTAAAGTCTTCTTTGAATTCAACGAAAATAAAGAAACAACATACACTAACCTATGGGACACTATGAAAGCAGTTCTAAGAGGAAAGTTCATAGCACTTAGTGCCCACATAAAGAAAACAGAGAAAGCACACATTAGTGACTTAACAGCATACCTGAAAGCTCTAGAAAAAAAAAGAAGCAGACTCACCCAGGAGGAGTAGAAGACTGGAAATAATCAAACTGAGGGCTGAAATCAACAAAATAGAGACATAGAAAACAATCCAAAGAATCAATGAAACAAAGAGCTGGTTCCTTGAGAAAATCAACAAGATTGACAAATCCTTATCCAAACTAATCAAAATGCAGAGAGAGAACACTCAAATTAACAAGATCAGAAATGAAAAGGGGGACATAACAACAGACACTGAGGAAATTCAAAGAATCATTAGGTCTTACTACAAAAGCCTGTATGCCACAAAATTGGAAAATGTACAAGAAATGGACAGTTTTTTAGATAGATACCACATACCGAAATTAAATCAAGACCAGGTGAACAATTTAAATAGACCTATAAGTCGCGAGGAAATAGAAGCTGTCATCGAAAACCTCCCAACCAAAAAAAGCCCAGGACCACATGGTTTTAATGCAGAATTCATCAAAAAAAATCATCCATTATGATCAAGTAGGCTTCATCCCAGAGATATAGGTCTGGTTCAACATACGAAAAACTATCAATGTAATCCATCATATAAATAAACTGAAAGAAAAAAAACCATATGATCATTTCATTAGATGCTGAAAAAGCATTTGACAAAATTCAACACCCCTTTATGATAAAGGTCTTGGAGAGATTAGGGATACAAGGATCATTCTACATATAATAAAAGCAATATATAGCAAGCCAGCAGCGAACATCAAATTAAACGGAGAGAAACTCAAAGTGATTCCACTAAAATCAGGAACACTCTCTCCATATCTCTTTAATATAGTGCTTGAAGTCCTAGTAATAGCTATAAGACAAAATAAGGAGATCATGGGGATTTGAATTGGAAAGGAAGAAGCCAAATTTTCGTTATTTGCAGATGATATGATAGTGTACATAAGTGACCCCAAAAACTCTACCAAAGAGCTTCTACAGCTGATAAATACCTTCAGTGAAGTGTCAGGATACAAAATCAACTCAAAAAAATCAGTAGCCCTCCTATACACAAAGGATAAAGAAACAAAGAGGGAAATCAGAGAAACCATCACCTTTCACGATAGCCACCAATAGCATAAAGTATCTTGGGGC
>PVIU01010295.1:16114-71055 GCA_004026605.1 Ondatra zibethicus
CCAAGGAAGTGAAAGATCTATTTGACAAGAACTTTAAGACCTTGAAGAAAGAAATTGAAGAGGATACCAGAAAATGGAAGGATCTCCCATGCTCCTGGATTGGTAGGATCAATATAGTAAAAATGGCAATTCTACCAAAGGCAATCTATAGATTCAATGCAATCCCCATCAAAATCCCAACAAAATTCTTCATAGACCTGGAGAGAACAATAACTAAGTTTATATGGAAAAACAAAAAGCCCAGGATAGACAAAACAATCCTATACAATAAAGGAACTTCTGGAGGCATTACCATCCCTGACTTCAAACTCTATTACAGAGCTACAGTAATGAAAACAGCTTGATATTGTCATAAAAACAGAGACGTTGACCAATGGAATCGAATTGAAGACCCAGATATTAACCCACAAACCTATGAACACCTCATATTTGACAAAGAGGCTAAAATTATGCAATGGACGAATGAAAGCATTTTTAACAAATGGTGCTGGCATAACTGGATGTCAACCTGTAGGAGAATGAAATTAGACCCTTATCTATCTCCATGCACAAACTCTAGTCCAAATGTATTAAAGACCTCAATATAAATCTGACAAACACAGAACTTGATAGAAGAGAGAGTGGAAAGTAGCCTGCAATTCATGGGCACAGGAGACCACTTCCTATGGAAAACCCCAGTGTAACAAACAATAAGAGCAACAATGAACAAATGGGACCTCCTGAAACTGAGAAGCTTCTGTAAAGCAAAAGACATAGTCATTAAGACAAAAAAGGCATCCTACTGAATGGGAGAAGATCTTCACTAACCTCACATCAGACAAAGGTCTGATCTCCAAAATATACAAAGGACTCAAGAAACTAGACATTAATATTCTAAATACCCCAATTAAAAAATGGGGTAATGATCTGAATTGAGAATTCTCAACCAAAAGATACTTAAGGTCATGTTCAACTTCCTTAGCCATCAGGGAAATGCAAATCAAAACAACTTTGAGATACAATCTTACACCTGTTAGAATGGCTAAAATAAAATCACCAATGATTGCCTATGCTGGAGAGGATATGGAGTAATGGGGATTCTCATCTATTGCTGGTAGGAATGCAAACTTGTGTAACCTCTTCGTAAATCAATGTGGCAGTTTCTCAGGAAATTGGGAATCAACCTACCTCAGGATCCAGCAATACCACTCTTAGGAATATACCCAAGAGAAGTCCAATCATACTACAAAAGCATTTGTGCAATTATGTTCATAGCAGCATTATTTGTAATAGCCACAACCTGGAAACAACCTAGATGCCCCTCAAAGGAAGAATGGATCAAGAAAGTGTGGAATATATACACATTACAATACTACTCAGCGGTAAAAAAAACAAAAACAAAAACAAAAACAATGACATCTTGAATTTTGCATGCAAATGGATGGAAATAAAAACCACTATCCTGAGTGAGGTAACCCAAATCCAAAAAGACGATTATGGTATGTACTCACTCATTAGTGAACCCTAGCCATAAAACAAAGGACACTAAGCTTATAGCTCATTAGCCCTGAGAAGCCAAATAGGAAGGTGAAACCAAAGGAAAACGTATATAGATCCTCCTGGAAACTGGAAGCAATTAGATGGCCAGGCAAAAGTTGGAAGCACGGGGGGCAGGGATAGAAGTGGGGATAGGGGGGAGGGGAAAGGTGAGGAGGGAAGGAGAAGGGAGAAGGGAAGGAATGGGAAGAGCATGGGGGAGTGGGAGGGTGGAGATGGAGGAAAGGTGGATGTTGGAGAAGGGAATAAGATATCTACATTAAGGGAGTCATTTTAGGATTGGCAAGATACTTGGCTCTAGAGGGGATCCCAGGTGTCCACGGGGATGTCCCCAGCTAGGTACTTGGGCAGCAGAGGAGAGGGTGCCTGAGCTAGCCTTGTCCCATAGTCACATTGATGAATGTCTTGATCATCACCATAGAAATTTGTCCGATGGGTGGAGATAGAGACAGAGACCCACATTCACATCAGAGCAATGGACCGAGCTCCCAAGGTCCAGTCGAAGAGCAGAAGGTGGGAGAAGATGAGCAAGAAAGTTAGGACCGTGAGGGGCTGGTCCACCCACTGAGACAGTGTGCTTGATCTAATGGGAGCTCACCAAATCCAGCTGGACTGGGACTGAATGACCACATGATCAAACCAGACTCTCTGAATGTGGCTGCCAATGGGGGCAGACTGAGAAGCCATCAATAATGACACTAGGACCTATCTCTTCTGCATGTATTATCTTTTTGGAAACCTAGTCTATTTGGATGCACACCTTCCTAGGCTGGGATGGAGGGGGGAGGGCCTTGGACTTCCCACAGGGCAGGGTACCATGCCGTCTCTTAAGGAAACAGGGGGAGAGAGAAGGAGTGGGGGGAGCAGGAGGGGACTGGGAGAAGGGGAGGAAATGTAAATTTTTTTGAATAAAAAAATAAATAAAAGAAGCTGTTCTGTGCTCTCATCTGAGCCACAAATTCACAGCATCATTTCAAAATAACATTTGCATCCAAGGATACCACCATGAATGAGCCATATGGAATCAAATTGTGATTTTTGGACAATGGGGGTTTTGTTCATAAATAAATCATAAAAGGTTTGACTAAGGAGACTTCTTTAGCCTTATGACTGGAATAGTGAGCATCTACAGAGTGGGACTTGGCAGGACAAGGAACTCCATCTTCCTTTTCATCTACTCAGTTTATTATGCTGTATTTCCAGTTAATTAAATTTATAGTCACATATCCCATGGTTAGAATGGTGGAAAGAGGATTATAAAGTCATTTTACATATTCTGGAATAGACTGACAGGCCATTAGTCATAAAGGAAAACAGCCTATGATGCTAATTGCCATGGAAATTAACTATAGAATATGTCCTGGGGGCTGGTTATCCTAAGCACAGATGCACAGGCAAGATTGGTAGCTCCGGCAAAGTGTGAAGAATTGGAGATCAAGAGTGATCCAGCACTCTCTAGTGCTCTTTAATATGTATACAAATTTTAGAAATACTTGCCTTTAGGAAGAGAAGATGATTTATTAGATGACAGCATCTTGATGGAATAATCAATATGTTAATTGCTCATTTATATCTCTAGTAAGTACTTATTGGAAATTTAAACATTCTCCACACTTTACCCCCAGGTAAAGAGAAGTTGATCAATTACATGTGGGCATTCAACTCATTGAGTATGTCCTAGGAGCCAGGTAAGAAAATGTGCTATTTTCTTATATTGTGATACATGCTATGGTTAAGTAAGACTGAAGCAGCATGAGAATAAATAATTTATGTCATACATCTTAATATGTTATGTATACATATCCACCAGGAAGTGAAAATTAAATGGAGATGACTCTCTTATACATTTGAAGATCTCTTTCCCTGAGGAGACATAGGCAAATGTCTACCTTATCCTTAGAGAAACCACTGACAGGCCACAGTATGATCACCCCAAAGTCCAGTCTGGTGAACTGATGAGGTTTCTTGGCTTACTTAGAAAGTGTGGGTCGATGCTACTTACAGAAGCATGGGTGACTCCAAAGTAGCTGTACCATTGAAAGTGTCACCCCAGCATGGAGGATGACTTCCCATAGCTACACAGATGGAGTCCTCACTTCAGAGAACTTTGCATACTCTGTATTCCAGACACCATGAGGCAATGTCCAATTAGAGCAGAATTATATACAACTAACTGGGAGGTACAGGAATGAGTGGTTGAGATAGTAGGTAAGGGTACAATAACCCTTTCTGTAACTCCTTCAGTGCAGGAATACCAACAGTCAACAGACTGTACATATAAATTTAAATGATTATGTTAATATCCTGAGTTACTCTGAGCTTTGTTAGAGCCTTGGGCATGGGCCAGAGCCAGATCTAGTGAGCTTACCATTGTAAGTTGGGGCTTATATGATAGAGACACAGGCCCTTAATCATGGAGTCTCACACTATGATTTTTTTTAATTTATAACATTTTTTTATCAATTCTTCGAAGATTCATAGATGCATACAATGCATTTCTATCATATTTACTTTCCACTGCACCCTCCAGCTCCTTTTGGATTTCCTTGCTAAGTCTCTCTCTAAAGTTCGTGTTATTAATTTTGGTATTTTTATGACCCACTAAGAGCTACTCACATGCACATGGGTGTGAGGTCATCCACAGGAACATGAAGAGCTTACCAGAACCACATCCCTAAAGTTAACCAACTGCCCCTCTCCTAGGAGCCAGCCCCTTAGCTAGGGATGGGGTCATGTGTGACCCTTCCACAGTCTTGCTGGATTATTGACTGAATGGATCTCATGTAGATCTTCAACAGATAATCACAGCTTACGTGAGCTCCGGAATGCAACACTCCTGTCGTGTCCAGGAGACAGCCTTGCCCCAGTCCTCCTCCCTGATGTTTGGGTCTTACAGTCTTTCCACTCCCTCTTTCATGATGTTCTCTAAGCCTTTCAGGGAGGGAAAATGCTATGATATATGTGTCACCTTTATGGCTGAGCATTCTATCAACACTTGTTCTCAGAACTTTAACCAGTTCTGAAGCTGTGCTAACTGCTCTCTACTACACAGAGACACAGGAAGACTTTCCAAATTCCAATTTATTACATGATACTTCATTCTTTTCCCACTTGAAACCTGATGCATTCAACACACTTCATCCCTCTCCATCTTGGAGCTCTCTCTAGTCTGGGCTGTGTGACAATACGAAGTCTTGGTGCTATTGAAGAGGGCATTGCTGGATGTCTATTCTCCAGAGACAGTGGTATCTTTTAAACGGGTGACTGTGAGTTCAGTAGTCATGAGAACGTATTAGTCTAAATAGCTAAATGAACCACCTCCTTGCTCTTCACCGTCTCACACTGATTTAGTTCCTTGCTGATTCCTATCTGGCTTGTGTTGTTCATTCTGTTTTTCTCACTCCTCCCATGTCTTTCTCCCCACATCATGCTCTGTAGTGCCTACAAACCCTCTCTCTCTTGTCATTTCCTGGGTCCTCTATTGCTGTTGCTCTTTATCTGCTACTGATTAACTTCTTACACAGTTCACACAAACCATTCTGTTGTATTTACTCAGACCAAAATGAAGCCATCTAAATTGGCTATTTCTAAATTCTCTTTCTATCTTAATGTCTCTGTTTTGTTGTTACTTTCAGACTTTTGATAAAAATTGACTAAGAAACTGGAAATAACTGTCCCTCCTTTTAAATCCTTCATGCCTGCATCAAACCAGCTCACTTTCACTTTCCTGCTTTTATCTTCTTTTTTTCTTCAGCTTCTGCTTTCAAATCGGTCACTGCCTCCCACTGCTTTTTCTTTTCACCACCACCAGCTTGGAGACAGAGGCACAGAGGGCAAGGTTTCTAAATGTACTGAACTGTCACCCTGGCAAGTCAGAGAGGAGAATGAGGGACTCATCCTTCAGGCAGCAGGAGTCCTTGCTCTTGGACACCAACACAGGGCCATATTGCCCACCTAACTAGCTGCTGTTCTCTTGAACCCGTGAACTCCTCACTGCTAGCAAACACCTGGATGTTAGATTCCCAGAGGACCTCCAAGCACATGGAGTCCAACATTTCTTTTTCACATAATCGCATTTGGAGTCTTAATGTCTAAGATTAAACATGAAATCATTTGCTTAAAACATTAGTGACTTTTAAATCATCCATTATTACTGAAACAGGCCACTGAGGTTAATAAACACAAATACTGTATTTTAAAAACTTACGTTTTACCACAAACTGTTTGCATACTCCAAAATCCTATGAACCTCTACCCACCCCCTGCATGACATAGGCTGGTAGTTCCAGTGTCTTGATATGTGTTGGGAGGTGTTAAACTCGTGCTTACTTTTATTTTTATTATATTTTTATTATTTAAAACAATTTTTAAATTTAAATATATTTTGATCATATTTTCCCTCCCACTCCTACCCACTATTGCCACAACAAAACCCACCAAAGCAAGTAAACAAAATAAAAAAAACCTAAATAGAAAAAAAACCCCACCAAACTGTAACCAAATAAAATCACACACAGAAAAAAACCTGCTAGTCCATTATATGTTGCTCAATGACTACTATGTTATTGTGCTGTCTTTGAATGGTTTGATAGCTGAGGAAGGAACAACAGCTGCTAAAAGACATTTGATTACAAATGCTGCTGGATTAATACAACATAAATATTTTGAAAATGCTTTGACTTCAAAATTGAAGTCAAAAGGTATGTTACTTTGAAGAAGAGATTTTGCTTTTGTTTCCACAGAAAATGAGAGACTGTGGACTCATTCTGAGTTAAAAAAAATAAGGTTTGATTAAGGAAGACCCCCCCCAAGAAATCTCCAATAGGAGCGGGTAGCCCAGATGTCTGAGTTCTACATCCAGAACAGCCTCAAGACTGCTGGCTGAGATGATCAAGCCTCACAGAATATTCCATTCAGAACTTGAGCATAATTCTAAATTTTCTTTAAGTCCCCATAAGATTATCAGTGCCCCCAATCAGCAGGAAGAATCCTGGAAAACTAAGCCCCCATTCCCAAAAAATAGATTATGAATATTTATCTTTGTTTATAGTGTTGGTTACAAGATGTTATGGATAATGGTCTGGACAAAAAGCTAAACAAAGAATATTAGATTCAGAGTTCTTGTTTTGAAAAAACAGGGGGTGCTGTGGGACAATGGTTTTACCCTGTAAAGATTTTTCTCTTGTACTTGTTTAATAAAATGCTGATTGGCCAGTAGCCAGGCAGGCAGTATAAGTGGGGTGACCAGGCAAGAAGTAGAGGCAGGGCAATGAGAAAAGGAGAATTCTAGGAAGAGAAAAAAAGCAGTTTGCAGCCGTCATCCAGACACAGAGGAAGCAAGATGTGTATGCCTTGCCAAAAAAGGTACCAAGCCACATGACTAACACAGACAAGTATTATGGGCTAATATAAGTTATAAGAGTTAATAAGAAGCCTGAGCTAATAGGCCAATCACTTTATAATTAATGTAGGCCTCTGTGTGTTTATTTGGGACTAAACAGATATGGGACCTGGTGGGACAGAGAAACCTCTGTCAACAATGTCTGGCTGTGAGTCTCTAGATTTATTCCCATCTGCTTCAGGAGATACCTCTCTGTTGGTGGCTGAGCAAGGCACTGATCTATGAGTATAACAGAATATCACTAGAAGTCATTTTATCACTATATTATCCTTCTTTATTTTTTTAAGCTCACTGGACTACCTAGTCTCAGTTTCTTGGTCACCCAAGTAGTGCCAGGTATAGGTCCCATCTCACTGAATGGATCTTAGGTCAGACCAGTTAATGGTTGGTTACTCCCATAAGCTTTGTGCCACCATTGCCCTAGCATATCTTGCAGGTAGTTAGTCTGACATTATAGATTTGTATTTACTTACTTGGTTGTTATGTAAATGCTGTTTGTTAGGTTTTACTTGTTGGGTTCTTCATTTGCATCTTGTCTTGTCCATCTTCACATTTCTAAGGATGACCTGTCTCTCTGAGATTCCATCCTTTCACTCATCTCTCACTGTAGGAAGCCTACTCCACTGCCACCTATTATAACAGTCCTTGTCAACTTGTCGTCTCTCCAAGGGTAATTAGCTCTGAGCCTTAAGCTTTCATTACTTTCTATTATATACAATTTGATTATGGGAGAACAAAGTAAATTCCATAAGAAATAATGACTACATAGGCCAATTCCATGCACCTTTTTGGTGGTGTCTATCTCTCCTTAACCTCTTTCTTATAAATTCTAGAAGCATTGGATCTTCTGGTAATATAATACTTCATAATTAAAACAAAATTTAGGAATAATATCACAACTTACTGAAGATGGAGAAAGTGGCTTAATAATACCAACTTTTGTAACAGCAGTGTTGAAACAATACAATGTGTCGAATACCTTTCTTTCCCATTTATAAGATTCTGGCCATCCAGATCTTTAAACTTCAAATATTGACTCCACCAGTTGTGTGATACAGACTTCTGTGTCTTATGAAAGCCACATGTGTTAGTGGTACTTACCTATAAGATTCCTGTGAATCTTAAGTGGGAAAAGCACAATATCTGGTATACAGTAAATATTCAGTAAATTCTATGAATCAATTGTGGCTATTCCATATTTATTTTTACTAAAATGTGTTTCCACTTTCCTTTATTATTTCTGCCTGTAGAACTTACTTTTCTTTTACAAAGCAATACATTTAAAAAAAACTCTTTGTATATCTTTGTCCTATGTAGTACTCAATGTATTGCTATACACATAGCAGTGCTTAATAAGTGTTTTTAAAAAGCTGCAGTATTGCTATGACCCGATGGATGTTTATTAAATTCAAATCAGTTCTTATTGTATTAGCAAGACAAAGTATAATAATACAATGTGGTAAGCTCACACACATTTTTCATAGTGTGATAATATATTATAGTACTAAAGGAAGAATTGCTTAAAGACAGACCTTCATTGTACAGTGGAATACATTTTCTAGAGTCCTTGAACAATGCCTACCTATTCCAATTTCTTGGTCAAGTTTTGGCATTAATCTGACTTGGGCATATTTATCATATTTCTCCCTGGATTTTCGTGTATTTTGTCTTGGCTCCTTCTTTTATCAACCACTGGGAGTGATCAATTTCTGTATGTATTGTTGGTTTTATTTATTCAACATTTAACTTACAGATTCTGTTGTTTGGTTGAAATTTAAATGTTAATGCTCTTATGATGGGTTTTGCACAACTTAAGACGTTTTTCTTAACGAAGTATTCTTTTAAGTGTGTTTTTGCAAGGCACAAAGATTTAAAATAGTCTTATGCAGAGTGTCATGGCAGAAACAACTGTATTTTAATCAAACGGTAAAAACGGCTTCTCTTTTTATTTGTGGAAGGACTTAACTCAAGTGTATACTCATGCTTCTGCTTACTAGAGCATGAGTGTAGCTAACAAATGCCATCTCAATCTCCCTCAACTGAGAACTCACTTTGACTTTACATCCTCCAAACCCTCCAGTCCACTGGAAAGCATCACTGACATTATTTGCAAGTGTACCTTCCTCTTTCTCCCTTCTGTTCTCTTTAACCCACTTCAGCTTGACTTCCATGCACACCACTCCACAGAGATCACCATCATTAATTCCCAGAGACCCCGACATTGACAGACACGGTGCCATTTATCTTGTCATCTTACTTCACTCCTCAGCAGGATTCAGAAATGACTCTTTTCTCTAGAAGTGTGCTCTCTTCCCAGTTCTATGGAGGACCCTCTTATCTTATGAGCTATTCTCTTTAGTATTATCTTTTCTGAACCTGTCCTTTCCTCCATCCTTGAGATGTTAGCATTCCTTAGGGCTCCATCCTGGGACTTGCTTTGTTCTTTCCTCTCTCTCTTATTTTATTTTTTAGCTGATTTCATCTTATTCAGTTACTTCAGATATATGCCAGCAATTTAAATTTACATTTCTAGTCCAAACACTTATTTTTAAACTTCCTAAGCTATCTATTTGTCTGTAGCACTGTATAAAAAGAGACATCACAGCATAAAATTCTTTAAATTAGAACACTTAATTTTCCTCCCTAAAACTGATATTTTCCTAAGGTAGTCCTTCCCCAGCCCTCAATAATAAGTGATGTCACCATTCACAGTTATTAAGGCAGAAAATTAAGAACTATCTTTTATGCTTTCTTTATCATCCAATCCAACAGTTAATCCTCTTAATGCCCACCTTGGACCCACGAACCCTTTACTACCATCTCTCTAGGACAACTTATTATCACATTTTATTGTCAATTAAATCATATTTTAACAGTCTCCTGATTCTGAAAGTCTACAACAATCTGAAGTAGATATATCTATATGCATATCTACTTCAGTATCTATGCATATAAATGTGGACATACATATATACACAGATAATAACCATATGCATTTAAAAGCCCTCCAAATGTTAACCAAGGGAACATATATTTATACATGCACGTACAAACATACACACATATATATGCATATAAATACACTATATATATAATTTCCCTATTTTAAACAGTCAGATGGCTTTTTAAGACCCTTCTAAGAAAACCAGACTCTTTCCATGTTCTTCAGGCCCTCACCGTCTATCCTCATCCTTATCTCTGTCTCATTTCATGCCCCTGCCTCTGTTCATTAAGTTTCCATCCGACTGCTCTCTTAATTCCTAGAACCTCCGTGGTCTTTCTTGGTATGGGAACTTTGAATTCCACACTATTTGAAATTTTCTCATTTCAGCTTTTGGTGTGGTGCATCTTATCTCATTCTTTAATGTCATTCTCATTGAAAGGTTCCCCTTTTAGCTGCTTTTCTGTGTGTCAGGTAAGAGAAGACTCATCATAGAGGGCAGAGATCTTGTCTAATCCTTTTATGTATCATCAGCAACAACAATGTGTTTGTCACATAAATATGTATACTAGATAAACATGCATTTGCATGATTAATATTATTCTTATATTGAAATCAAACGTTGTGTTGGGTTGAATGGCAGAAAGATCAGGGTCAAATCTGAGCCTATATTTAACTAATTTCTTTGTCATGATACTTAAAATTCTGGCATTTCCTGTTCGGAAAATGTCATGTACGGAATGATGTTATTGAACCTCACAGCTCAGTGTCTTCTTTTTATGAGATCAGACCAAATAATTAACTAACAAACTATATTTGAAACCTAACTTTAATGAGACAGACCTTGATAATTAAATGTGCTTCTCTTCTTTAAATATCTGTATTATGACATTATTGAAATACATAGGAGTATGAATCCAATTTAGAAATTAAGAAAATAATTTTGTATTTTATTTTGACTACTACACATTGCTTTTAATTAACTACTGACCATTGGTCATATGGTGATAATATTTTCTGCCTATATTTTTCTATAATATAACTTTGTATTAGTGATAATAAAGAGTACTGTTTTATGTTTGAAGCTTCTTCTGGTCGGTTTTGTCTCTATTTGAACAGCCTGAAGGCTCCTGGACAGGTGCAACAACACAATTGGAGTTACCACATGGAAAGTATAGTTAAAAATTGAAAATGCAGCATGATTGCTTATTAACTAAGTATGTAAGTAATCCATAATATTTATATCAATGCCTTTATTTTGTTATCAATGGAAATGTGTATGCTGTCATTTAAAAAGTGGCAGTCCCTACTTGTGAGAAACACAGGCTTAAAGAACTGGCTATGGTGAGACCTGAATATTCTTGTTTTGATTTTGTTTTTGTTTTTCGAGACTGGGTTTTTCTGTGTAGCCTTGGCTTCCAAGGAACTCACTCTGTGACCAGTCTGGCCTTGAACTCACAGAGATCAGCCTATCTCTGCAAACCTAGACCAGTGGTAGCTATTCCCAATAGGCCCTGCTTGCTGTCATCCATTTCATAACACCCTCTTTGCTCCTCTGATATGACATCTATAGATGATAAACTGACTAGTAGTTATGGCAAAATAAATGAAAGTCAGGCTTCGTGTCTGCCCACTTCCTACAAGGTCTCACAAAGCCTCTGAATAAATCTTATGTATTTTATAAAATTTACAAAATTAAGACATTTGTGTCAGTCAACTTTCTTTTTCTGTTTAAAAAAATGCATGGGTAATCTTAATTGGAAAATATGAATCTTTTACTTTGCTCAGTTTGTGAGGTTTTAGTCAGTTGGCCCTGCTGCCTTTGGGCCTGTGATAAGGCAAAATGTCCGAGCAGGCATGCAGGCCAGAAGAGCTGCTTGCTTCATTGGTCACTAGAAAGCAAAGAGAGAGGAAAAGCTAGGTCCTGGGACCCAATACCCCCTCCAAGAGCATTCCTCCAGTGGCCTTGACCTCCCTTGGCCCTGCTGATTAAAGGATTTCCCCTTAGTACCACAGGATGCAGAGCCAGCCCTTCACACAGATCTTCCCAGAGTCTTGGCTGTAACCACCCAAAGGCACTGTCTTTGCCACTCAGACTTCTCTCCATCACACTTCCCTCCTGGTGCTGACAGGGGAGGATCTCAGGGCTGCTCTGGACTTCAGGTGAGGAGAATGTTAGCTGAGGAGCTGCTTAGCTCTGCATTAGTGTAGTAGATGGCTTAATGAACTTTCTGGTGTAGTAATCTATTCTAGTCTATCCTACTGTAGATGTGAGTCCCAGGAAAACCCTTCCCCAAGAACTGACTTCCCTGGCTTCACAGCACAGAGGTGGAAGGCTAACCTCCACACTGCAGAGGGGTGCATCTGCCAATGCCGGGGTTGCAAATCTGTGAGCAGAGAAGGAGAGACAAGGGTGAAACATCTGGCCAGAGAAGATAATCTTTAAAAAATTCATAAGCCTCAGATATGTCTAATTTTATTAGCAGACGATTTGAGTTGTTTTGATGCCTCATAAAAATACAAGATTTTTCCCCATAAAGAACTTACTCAATAATCCAGAATAGAAGATTATAAATACATGATAATGTTTTTGGCTTTTGTGATGGGAATCAAGCATCCAAAAGCATCAGGATGCCTGCATTTGTGAGCATAAGCCCGCAGCACTACAAACAATAATATCACATGTTGAAATTGCATTTACCTTGATAATGTAAAATAAACATTGATCAATGATGATGGGGAATGAATTATACTTTTAGCTTCCCTACCAAAGTGATACTAGAAAATTACTCTCTGATAAAGGAAGATCAAGCGATATGTAGAAAAGACATATAGATAAAAATTCTAGAGAAGAGTTTATATAAACAACAAATTAATTTTTCTGGATTTCATGTTTGTGCTGTCAGGTTTTGAACTTTGTAGTGTGTTGAGGTTTTTTTTTTTAACTTGTTTTAAAAAGTCATTGAAATACCTAAGATTATATTCATTAATTTCTATTTTTTAGGAAGAGATCCCTAAATTACATAAACTGCAGGACCCTACAGCTGGGTCTATCTCTTTGTGCTACCTACACAGAGATATACTTTAAAATCAGAGCAACTCAGGAACTTAATATGAGAAAGTAATAAAATGAGAAAACTTTATGAGAACATGGGACTGTGATGTGCAAAGGAACAGCTTGATATGCTTGAGGCATTGTGCATACTGACCACTTTAGCTGTTGATGCTCTCCTTCTTTGAAATGAAAAGACTGAAGGAAACTGTTCCAAAAATGGGAAATAGTTCTCTTCCCTCAATACTCATGGCAGTTTATTTTCTGTTAAATTGGGTATATATGAGAAAATGCAAAAACTGCTTTTGCATTTGTTTGCCAAACTCAAGATGAAAGTATATAATTCAGAATGATGTCCAGAAGCAGGGCATCTCTTAGCATGGAAGGCTGTCCTTGTGCTTTTGGCAATGCAGGGTTTAATTACCCACTCTTTCCACAATTATCTCCCTTATACTTGTTATTGAGACAAACAATCACCAACACACACAAACAGAGACACACACCACACACACATTCACACTCAGACACACACACACACACACAAGGATTTCTACAGCTCTTCCTTTTTTGTTATTATGTGTGATGTACATACCTGCTTTGTATGTGTTTATGTGTAGGTGCAGGTATGTTTGCGTGTGTGTGTGCGTGTGTGTGGTGTCTGGGTGTGAGTGTATATGTTATAGAAAGACTAGGGTTCAATGTTACATCATGCTTCCTTTATTTTTGAACTTTCATTGAACATGAATCTCACTGATTTATCTAGCCATTTACCCAGAGAGTCCCAGTGGTCTTTCATGCCCACCTGCCATCAGTGGGGTTAAAGAAAGGTACCATTGTGCCCAGTTTCTACATAGATGCTGCTGATCAAACTTCAGTCCTCATGCTTGGAAGGCAAACTTCTCTGTTTCTCCAGCCCTAGTCATTGACTCTGTTTGAGACAGTCTTCCCTTATAGCCCAGGTTGCCCTCAAGAGTGCAGCAATCCCACGTCTGCATCCTGAGTGTTAAGATTACATCGTGAGCCACCATTTAGCACTCTCTCCAATTTTTCCAAACCCCAAATCATAGCTAGCTTCACTTCTAGAGACATACTGGTCACAGTACAGTGAAGCCACAGTTCTGAAAGATTAGGGTTTCCAATTCACCTATTAAAATGCAAATGCTTTGGGCTGTGCCAAGACCTCTTGTCCTTATCTCAAAGGGACTCCTTTAAGAGGAGGCTGTTACCATGTTTTGGTTTCTGTAAGAAAGCATAAAATATTCACAGCTCACACTGCATTTAGCCAGTAGGTGACTGCAAAATGGGAATTTCTGTCTGGAACCACACCTGGCAATGACCTCTGGCTCCTGCCCTATCTCTGCAGGCCTGGAGAGAGATGAAGGAACTGTTTCTCTAGAGTGAGGACAGTCCTCCTAAGTGTTTCCAGAGCCTAATGATACAGCCACTATTAGCTCAGAGTGCTAATGCTATGGCTATAAAACATCAGATACTGGAAATACATTTACAGACTATTCCCTATTCAAATTTTGTTTCGGGGAAACGTTCACCCAATTCTCTCTTCTCTAACAGCAAAATCTCCATCCAAAACACCCATCATATCAGTAATAGACACTCAGTATTGGGCAAGCTCTGTGCCAAGCACTTCACTGTATTAACTCATTTAACACTTGCAAACGCCCTTATTTTACCTGTATTTTACAAGTGAGGCATCAGAAATATGAGGCAATTTTGTACCTTGAGATAGCCACATAGCAAATAAAGAGTTTGAGTTGAGAATCAAGCTTAAGAGTCTATTCACATCCCAGACTTCTACTATCTTTGAAATATGTACAGATAATCATTTTTTCAAAGTAAACAACCTAACATAATATTTTAGTATTTAGGAACCTTTATCCAACTCTGCATTGCTTGTGCATCTTCCCCAGGAGATTTATAACACAGTTCTCCCTGACCAGAGTATATTGTGCATAGTCACTCCATATTTCCATCAACAGGAAGACAGGAAAGTTAGTCTGAATCCCTTTGGGTCCCTTGGCTAAAAATGATGTTCATAGGCAAAGTTTGTGAACACAATTAAAATACCACCATGGCAACTATTGATAAACTCATGGCTATGAATTGATAAGCCATGCCTTGGAGTGAGGAAAGGAATGTGTAAAACATGAAATGGATGAATTAGGTCAATGATTTCCTGTCTGTAAGTGATGAGCTCTGGCAAATCTAAGGAGTTTTAAAATAGGTTTGACAAATCCTCAGGTACTCAATCTCGATGTGTTGATTACATAGACACTTCTTTCTGTCTGGTTATGCATGTACACTCTCCTGCCAAATTGTCTGAGTTCTAATACTAAGGATTTATTTGGCAAATGTAAGTCCTTCAACAAACTGCCTAACCTCTCTATGATGTAATTTCCTCATTACCAACCACATAGAATTGGTAGGAGGGACCAAACTGATAAGATGTGTTGCATACTTAGCCTTGTCCCTGATCATGAGAGAGAGTGTGATACTTATGAGATACATATATCATGAGGAGACAGGTATACTGTCTTTTCAGTAGTTAATATCCAATATTATAGGGTCCTTGGTTTTATTAAACATATAGAGCAAGCTACCACATTGGCCTTTCTGTCTCCTGATTTTTGGAAGGAAGCAAGCAGTGAATAGGCTAAGTTCTGATGCTGCTCTTTCAGATATGTTGCAAGACAATAAAGTTCTGGTTAAAAGCTTCTCACTCTGAATCTAGCTTCAAGGACACCTTGCAGAACAAAAATCCCATCGTTTATGCATGGCCATTAGAGTTTTATGTCTCTGCTTCACAAAGTGAAATATAGATTAAGTCATCTGGGAACTGGTAACAGGTTTAAATATGGGCATGAGGTGCTATTATGTATTAATCACATATGTTCTCAAATTCAAAATCTTGCGGTAAGAAGTGAGATTCTATATACTGTACCGATTTTGACAAGCACACATTCTTCCCTCTTTTTTGACTCCACCATCTAACTATTAAAAACCTTCAAGGCATTGTAGGGTTCCTTAGATTATTTGGTATCCTGAGCTTATTGATCCCTTTCAGAACAATATTTTCAAATGCATACTCATGATAATAATAACTACAAATGAAACCAATTAATTTAGAATATAATTTCCATGTATTAAAATTTCTCCTATGCCTCAAAACATATGTTCTTAATGAAGATACTAAGTACAAGAATTGAGCAACTACACCATCCAGACATTGGATATAAAATAAATTTGGAGGATATTTTGCAAATAAGGTTAAAATATATTCAAACTATATTAAGCATTGTAAGTGAAGCTTTCATTTAATCTTGGTAATTTTCCTTTATTTCTTCTGAGGTTTTGTTTTTCTTTATTTGCTCATTTTAAAATATCCTCTGGGAATAAGTTATAGTTTATTCTTTCTGATGCTTATATTGCTAGTTTTTTACATTCTTAGTGTCAAAAAATACTATAATTTGTTCTTAAGTTTTAGTAAACTTCTTTGATTGTCCCTACTGTTTTTCTGCTGTTTGTTGCTGTATCTACAGCACCTTCTTCCTCTCACTGTTGGGACTTAAGTGTAAGCTTTAGATGGTGAGGCAAATAAAAGCGATATCACTAACAAACCCCTCCTCTTCAGACTAGGCAAGCACCTCTCAGGAAGCTCACTCCTGCTCCCAAGTAAGTGTAAGTAGGAGCTGTTTGGACAGCTTCAGGGAAAGCCCTTGTAGAAACTGTTTGAGTAACAGTAAAGTGACAGCAGTTCAGTCAGCTTTATCGGAGGACCCCTATCCTAGGAAAGAGGAACCCCCAAATCCCTCAGTAAATTCTCAACAATGTGTGAAGTACAATCTGTCTCTGTCTCTCTCAAGGTCTATGAATTCAAACATTACCCTCCCAGAACCTCAAGCCAAAACCCTACTCCATTTCTCCTTGGTTTCTCTCCAAATGAAACTTCCTTCCTGTTCTTACTCTTTTCTCATGACTCCAGAGAGGACTGGGATTGCTCAGAGTTCAGTTCCATGCGACACCAGTTATTGAAGAAAGTATATTATATAGGTTTCCTATTGCCTTAACCCAGCCCAAATAAATATTCCTATTACAATTATTTAGCAAATAATACTAATAAAAGGAAGGTTATATATTTACTAAACATTTTTCAAATGCTAGAAGCTGTGCAATGTGTTTTACGTACAAGATTTCTTACTAGATCTTATAATGAAACCATTGTCTAGATATCACTCTTCCTAGTTTATAAGTAGAACCCAACTATATTTATTAGGAGTATTTGACTTCTGTTCTGTAAATACCAACAATACACAGTTTTCAAAAAAGTAAAAGTCAAAAAAGACAGGAAGTTGAGAAGGAACATGGAGAGGAACTCTGAAATTAGTTTCGGGGTATGTGTGCAGATATGATCAAATAATTTAAAAATTTTTAAATAAAAAATTGAAGTGAAAGAAACTCCACTGGCTGTTCTATCAAAGCTCTTTCACTGAAGCATTTCATGGTGTCATGTTCTTGAACCATACTCAATATCAGACTATAACCCCTAATTCCATGGAAAGCTGTGGTACAACTTTATGTTTAATTCAGCAGACTTCATTCATCTTGGAGGAAGAACACAACATGACACATGGTGTCCCAAGCACTTCACCTGTGAGATGTGCTTAAGCACATGGCTCTCACATTGGCAAATAGAAAACATTTGCATATGCAAATACAACATAGGCATTCATTTTTGTCATATTCTCCACGATCATTGGCCATATCAGATCTTAAATCAAACTGAAAGAAACCAGTAAATTAGAGTGGCCCTGATGAGAAGGAGAAACCTTGTTCATGTTCAATGGTCATAAAATTAAAGTTGAACAAAGCTGGGATATAGCAATAATTAAGATGTCTCAACCCTGTAACTGAGGGTTCATTTCTACCTCACTTGTCATGAACCATATTAGGATCCAGTGGAGGAAGAGCCTCTGAGACTGTCTCCAAAGAACCAATGAGATAGTAGATCACAGTGAATCAGATGGAGACTCTCAGACTAAGCAAATGAGCAAGACGCTAAGGAGGAGAGGATCTGTAACTGATAGAAACCTCCAAGCAGTTCAGCCATTGTTCTCTATGACCTGGTGTGTTCTTAAACAGAGCATCATAATGGCTATGAGACCGATTTTGGGGTTACATGTTAAAATCCCAAATTTTCTATTCAATAGATGGCATCATAACATAGATTACTTAACCTTTCTAAGATCTATTTTCTCATCAATAAAATATAGATTGTAATAAAATCTAATTAATTTAGACAGTAATATCTAACACATAAGGTTTTTTGTGAACCATATCAGTTATATTTACACAGTGCCTGGCACCTATCAAAGGATTCAATTAGTACTTACTTTATTCTACAGTCTCCTATACTCCATGCTTCTAAGATGCAAAACAAATACTTGTGCATTGAATGGCACCTTAAGGAAGCCTGTGGCTCTGCTGAGACCCATGGTCCTCAGCCACCAGATTCTAGATGTACAGCTGAAGGTGCAAATAGGAGCAAATAGGTGACTATAAAATTGCTCAATTTGGCACAACGCTGTTATTATCTCTGGAGAAAGCCAAGCCCAGGCAAAGCAGATAAGTTAACCAGATATGATGCAGAAAACATTTCCTTCTCCTTTTTGGTTTCAAGCCTATTTTTGAAACCATTTAACTCCCCGGCATAGTTAGCACCTGAAGACACAAAAGCAATGGCTACTGCCACTGGAGGATTTGCCCAGCTGTGGTTAACACTGTTATTTATCTGTAAGTATGAATTTACATTAATTTCCACCCCAAGGGGCCAAAATGCATCCAGAGAGCATCAGAGTTGGGGATGTTTTTGTTTTGTTTTGTTTTGGTGATTTGTGGCACATATGTAAACCATGAAGGCACTGTGTAGTAGAGAGGAGCAAAGGAAACTGGACTGAGCATCACCTTAGTGGGAAATCAGGCTAACAGCTTGGATTTTTCAATCCTCTGGCATCTATTATAATACAGATAAAAATGGAGGAGGATAGAGGAAAGAATGCCCTTCTTTCTCCCCACTGATCATTAAAACTCCATGAATATGGGTCTCATTCCCACACCTATCCAAGTCTTCTTGCATCCTGGAAAACTGGAGGTAGATGCTAACTTACCCTGTATTAATTTTGCAGCTCTGGGCATCACACTAACAGGTGAGTTCTTTGTCCTTATTCCCTTGGTGTATTTGGACATTGCTTTCTTCTGCTGTTTGCCTGTTGCCACCGCTTTTTCTTATAGCTCTAAATTTTCTTCTTCCCAGAAAGTCTGCTTTCCACATCTCCCTCTTCCCTGTCATTTATTCCCTGCCCCAGAGATTCCCATATACCATTTTCCCCTCTCAAGCCACCTCCTCTTCTGCTTAAGTCAACAGTCATGTCTGCTCTGATGTTAGTCTCTCTTCTAGGCTTTTCACATGCACTCATCCAACTTTCATATTAATGTCATTATTGTTATTTTATAACTGAGAATCTTGTAGTTCAGATTACAACATCACTTACTGGAGTTTGCACAACTGATAAAAACTGGGTTCTATCGTAAGTCCCTCAGGTCTGATTATAATGTTCCTTGACTATATCACCCTTTGTCATCACCATGAGCGGTTCTTTAGCTTCTGTTTAAATTTTCACCACATATTCTTGGTCCTGGAAGCTATCCAAGGCTGACACCCTCTTGGTGCTTTTCACGAGCTTTGAAAATTACAAATATTTCTCACTGTATATATTTACAATTAAATAGTTTTAAAAATTTAGAACTCATCTTTTACCAAGCCTATTTATATTTTAATTTTAATTAATGTAATTTACTTGCATTGTGTACTAAAGTATACCAATATTTGGTATAGTCTGAAATGATTGACAGCTGCTCTTGATATGTTTTTAATGAAACTGAGGCTTTAATATTTATCTTTTATTTCTACACTCTGTCATTCAATATTTATTTAGTAAACACTAACTATATATCAACCATTATGATAAGCAATGGTTGGGAGAGTCAAGTATAATCTCTACCTAAAAAGCCTACAATTTACATTTATGGATACTGATACTCTAATTCAGAGAATTAGAGTAGGTTATGACATCAAATAATAAATTACTTCACTTGTTTCCAAACTTCTGTGTTTGAACCCTAACTTATACCTGGACTGGTTGCTTTCTGAGATCACATCACTATTTACTTCATCCTTCATTGCTTTTCCTAGACATCAAGACTAAGCCTTGTTACTAATAAGATAGACCATCATTTGACTATTGACATGTTTATACTTTTGAGACTGGATAATTTTCAACAATTTAAAATTTCTTTATCTTAATAATTTTACTTTCTTTAAGCCACTCAGAAATCTGTTGTGTCCTTGAATCCACCATGGATTAGAATATTTACAGGAGATAACATGACTCTTACATGCAATGCGAACAGTTCCCTTCAAGACAACAATACTAAATGGTTCCACAATGGCACCATTTCTAAAGTGACAACTTCACATTGGGACATTGTGAGTGCTACTATTCAGGACAGTGGAAAATACGTATGTCAGAACCAAGGACTTTACAAGAGTAAACCCGTGTACTTGGAAGTGACAAGAGGTATGTTCTAGGGATATGGGAATACTGTCTTTCATGTGAAGAAGGAGCCACAAGAACAGTGGTCTGCAGCCTTCCTAACCCTGCAGCCCTTTAATATAGTTCCTCATGTTGTTGTAACTTCTAGCCATAAAATGTTGCTACTATTATGAATAATAATATAAGTATCTGTGTTTTCCAATGGTGGTGGGCAGTCCTTGTTAAAGGGCCATCCGACCCCCAGAGGGGTCGTGTCCCACAGGTTGAGAATCACTGCACTATTAGCTGGTAGGAATATAGATTATTCCAAGTGATTTGGGGCTTCTTCCTCAAGACATCCTGGTGCCTTTTCTTCTGCACTACTCCTTACATCCTCTCTTTTAATAGTCTATTCAGTCATCAATATTATTCCTCTGATCTGATATATTTTCTATATTACCTAGATGTAGACATTTATTCTGTGATCAAATGGTGTGATAGGCATATGAACACTGCAAAAAGCTGTGTATATATACTTGCATCATAATATTTGAGTAACAATTTGCTCTGAACAATGAGAGTCATGAAAGATATCTCTACATGTTCCTCATGTCCTTTACTGTTACTAAAAATAATTCTATTGTTTATTTTGATACAATGAATATTGTTTATTTATTACTTTTACTGTCAAAATTCAATACAACATAACTAGCTATCAGTACATGTTGAATGAGCAAACTATCTTTCGAATGCAAAAGTTACACATTACGTTTTTCTTGAGTAGAAAGATGTTTTAACATCTGTAAACCCATTCTAAATACAAACTAAACTATGCAGAATAGTCATTTACTTCCTGGTAGTAGACTTTAGAGAAGTCCTCAAAGCACTTTTCTTGAATACAATATGCTTGCACAAGTTAGATATGTTCTCACCCAAAACTCTCCATTTATGAATGTTTTACAATTCTTAAAAATGATTTTAGCCATAGAATATAATTCTTTGAACTTGCTGAGTCATTATTAACAAATAATCACTGACTGTCTACAAATTCCTAAACACTGATACAGTCCTATATCTTGATACACAGATCTATATAGGGAAGAAGATGGTAAATAAAAATTAAAGAAATAGTTAAAATTTATATTTGTGCTTTAAGGAAGTATTTTGGTCAACTATAATCAACAACAGAACTGAAAAGCCTCTGTGAAGAAAGGGTGGACCAAAATAATTCTCATAAGTTCAAACACATTTGGAGGACTATTCTGCATGCTCCTTCTTAACTAGATCCAGCTAGAACAATCTGAAGGGAATTCTGGTCTTTGGGATTTCCACAGTGGGCTCAGCAGTAGATAAGATATTTTGTGGCTCCTGACTGACTTTTCTGAAGAAAAAGGGATTCATTGGCATAGATTTCAAGTTATAAACACTATTTTGTCTTTATTCTTTAATTGATAATATAAAACAAGAAATGGGTTAATGGAACCCCCTACCTTATCTGTTTGTGGCTCTGTCTGCTCCTCTCTCCCTGCCTTCCTCCCTCAAGACACTCATCCATTGTTAAGTAAATAACAGTAATGTATGACTGCTCTTCAGATTGGCTGCTCCTTCAGACCTCTGCTGAGATGGTAATAGACAATGAGTCCTTTGACATCCGATGCTATGGCTGGAAGAACGGGAGTGTCCAGAAGGTGATCTACTATAGGAATGACATCGCTTTCAAGTACAGTTATGAGAACCCCAAAATCACCATTAGAAATGCCAACCTTAACGACAGTGGCACCTATCACTGCACAGGCTATCTTAGGCGGCTGAACTACACATCTGAGAAATTCAGAATCACTGTAATAAAAGGTAAGTTGATAAAGAACAAGATAATACATAGCAGAGAAAGAGAAAGTGGACATACAAGCCCAGTGTTTAAAGTTAGTACATCTGTGATTGTCTGAAATGGCCAATAGACTTGCAACAAGGAGATCTAGGACCTATCTCCATAGCAGAGGCATCATTTGCTAAGTGTTGATGGTAACACTATGCCCCAAATAAAATTTTATAAAAATTAATGAGATAGTTTTGTCAAATGGCTTTAAAAACTGTAAGTACTGTCCAGATATAAAATAATATAATTAGCATTTAAAAATTATCAATTGCTCCTATGAGGAGTGTTTGTATGTATCAAATTGGAAGTGGTTTGGGAAGTTTAAGGAAGCAAGTGTACAAAGAGTTTGGCAAGTCCATTTTGGCTGAGGATGGTGGGGAAGGAAATCAACCCTGCTGCGAGCTGCGTGTGCAGGTCCTTCAGGAGGAGAGTGAACCCACTGAGGGCAGGCAGGTGGGGACTCTATGGCTCATAAGAAAAGCCATTCTTCCAAAACGTCATGTAAGAGGGGAACTTTGAAATGCTTACCTTTGAAGGAGGAAATTTTGCTTTATCTTGGCATGCTCATAGCTGTCTATAAAAAAAAAGCAAGTTAGCCAAACTTCGAATTATGCTCTGTTTAATTATCCCTGGCTCCATGCTGATTCCTTTTGTATTTCCAAATCATCAGCTTATGACATCATGTTTCCATGACTTTCAGTGACTAGAAAAACAGATAAACAGGGGGCTATGGGGAAACATTCATCCCATCAGACTAAGGGTGGAAAATCATGCTTGTGTCCCTCTTAAGGAAGATGGATCTCTGAGCCCCCCTTTCAGTTTCTAATCTGAATTGTATAATTGTTGTGTCTATGTTCCATTCTAGTTTACAAAAGCAAGTATCATTGGCTACAGTTTATTATCCCTTTGTTGGTGGTGATTCTGTTTGCTGTGGACACGGGGTTATTGTTCTCAACCCAGGAACAGTTCAAACTAGTCTTGAAGATTCAGAAGGCAAGAAAAAACAACAAACCTTAAAGCTTAATGCCTAACCTAGGCACATAAAGGAACTGATGCCATTGCTGGCATTCTTAACAGTGATTTTCCATAGCTTCTCAACTGTCAAAGGTCACTCACAGTATCCATGGAAAAGTCTGTGCCCCCGGATTTGCATAGATGCTTCATTAAACCGTCTGCAGCTGGCTAAGTGACATGTAATAGCAAATGTTCAATAAACACTGGTTTAATAATTTAAAGACTGAGTTGATTCCCTTATTTGTATTTGTAAAAGGGAAGCACAGTTTGAATAAAGCAAGTGTGGAGTCGTGTGGCATGGTACCTTTAGAGATTCTGTACTTCTTCAATTGTTTGCTTACTTCTAGAAGAAATGTTGAAGGAGGAGCGGGCCTGCTTTTCATATCGGCTGCCCTGCTAACTTACACCCAAAATAATCACACAGAAACTGTATTCATTTACATCACTGCCTGGCCCATTATCTCTAACGTCTTATTGGCTAATTCTCACATCTTGATTTAACCTATTTTTAATAATCTGTGTTTACCACAAGGTCATGGCTTACTGGAAAAGATTTAGCATGTCTGACCTGGCAGTTCCATGGTGGCTATCTCTCTCTGCCCTTGCAGGCCCTGTCTCCTTCAACAAAGAAAGACCCATGAGGGTACAAATTTATAATAACCTCTCTTGGTCATTGTAAGAAGGAGGTAGCAAGAAGACATAGTAGGACACTGGTGAGGTTGGCAATGTTTTGTACTCTGCTTTCCATTACTAGGAGATTTTGATTCTTGATAAAAATTGAGATGATCCCAAAGCATGGGAAGTTCACACCAGGATTCATATGTAATCAATTTAGCCTTGTCAGGTTAGCCAATCTTATAGTTGTAACTTGTATCATATCTCCATAGAGTATCAAGGCAATGGCTTTTGAGAAATTCATTAAATGATAAACACTACTTATAGTCCAGGACAGAGGTTCTCAACCTATGGATCATGACCTTTTTGGGTCAATTTGTAGCAATGAAAATATATCCTGCATATTAGATACTTACACTATGATCTACAACAGTAGCAAAATTACAATTATTAAGGAGCAATGAAAATAATTTTATGGTTGGGGTCATTGCAACAGGAGGAACTATATTAAAGGGTTGCAGCATTAAGAAGGTTGAGAACCACTGGTGTAGTTCTCCTAATAAGTTCTTCGTTAAAGAGAATAGATTTGTGTTTATCTCTTTCATTTTGTTACCAAACCATTCAGTGAAGTCCTGGGTCTGTCTCAGAGTGTGAATTGGGTTAAGTTTCTTCCCTGCAGAGATATCCATTATTAGTCACATAGTATAAGACACGGATCAAAATCTTTATTCTTTTACTTTCTAGGTTTATGATTTGAGAAAACCTGCTTGTATATTTATGAGTCAAGTTTTTCATTTCTAAAATAAGAATGAGGATAGGCATCATGTCTGAGTTCCTGCCTATGCTCATGCAGAAAATGAGTTCGGGCTTAAGAAAAACTTTAAGAGACAGGGTCCATGCTGTCAGTGCTGGACTGGCATTTATGACATCCCGTGAGAGCAGAGGTGTCGAGTATGCCCAGACTCTATGCCTACTGACATTGTGGGAAACAGTATGAGGGCAATTTGTAAACACTGCCTAAACCTGAAATTTTCATTTTATCAAGAAATGTTAGTGGGATATATATAGTAATTACTTCAGCTTTCTTTTTAAAAAAATAAAATAAAAGATGGGCATATGGATATAGTATGTGAACCCCATTCTCTTCCTCCTCCCCAACATTTTCCTCATTTCATATGGTAAGGAATGACTCTATCCCTGGCACATGGGTTCATATAAATAGGCGTGGTGAATGCAGAAGTGATGATTTCTTCTGGGACGCAGGCAGGGTCTCCACTGGAAACTCCTGGGTGATTTTATGGGAAACTTTCTCTGCTTCCTGCCCAAGGCTTATTTCAGGATAAAGCCTTCAGACCACTGTTGCCAATATACACAATCGAGACACACTGTTCCACAGAGTTTCCTACAGTGTCATTGTCTCCAGCACTGAGCTAGACAGGAAGTTCCTCCTTTATCTCAGACTTTGTTGTGATGCCAAATACTCAGAGTTAGGAACTGAGAGGTACTTGGTGTGGGTGGAAATTCTAGGCTTGATCAGCTCGAGAGACATCTGAGGAGTATCTAGAATCCTGACCACCGCGGTTCACTTTTGCCTCCCTATAGCACCAGTCAAGCTTGGGATGGCCATGGGTGGAGCAGAGGGATGGAAGTCCACGCTGCTTCTCACTGGGTGCTGGACTGGGTAAGGTCACTGGCAAGTCACTGAGATTCTGTTTTTCCTGTATGGGAAGGGACTGGACAAGGTGGTCTTAGAGTCTCCGTATTCTCAGACATTGCCACTCATGTACATGTAGTGACCGGGCTGGAGATATGGCTCAGAAGTTGAGAGCACTGGCTGCTCTTCCAGAGGTCCTGAGTTCGAATTCCCAGCAACCACATGGTGGTTCACAACCATCTGTAATGAGATCTAGTGCCCTCTTCTGGATGGCAGACATACATGCAGGCAAAACATTGTATACATAATAAATAAATAAATCTTAAAAAAAAGAGTCTTATTACATGTAGTGACCATCTGGGCTCAGGGGTTCAGCAGTCATTTCCTGCCCAGTGCCAGGGTGGATTTCCTTTCATGCCCCATCACTGGGCACCCAGATCTGTCACTACTTTGGTGTGCTGATTCTCATATATAAATTTCCAGGTAATTTCAGATCTGTGCCTGCCATTTCTATTTTATTTATTTTGCCTTCATGGCTATTTGCATTCTATTACAGAAGTAACTTAGAAAATTACATTACTATTTTAATAGTTAGTGGACCCCAGATTATACTCTTTCTTAAAGTGTTTTTTTAAAAATATATGTGAAATATTTTGATCTATGTCAAAGAGTGAGTGTGTTATACAGGTTAGTCAAGCAATTTCCTTTCTTGATTTACCTGTTTGTCCTCCTTGGTCACTTCTGACTTGTACTAAATTGGTCCAGGATAGAGCATAAGGCAACCTTCTTCTCCCTCAAAACAGATCATCACAGATCCTTATGAGTTTCTGATACTTAGGGGATGGGAAAACAGATGAACATCTGGTATGGGAGAATTGTCCGTATTCTGTCAATCATGTTTTAAATAAATGCTGATTGGCCATTAGCCAGGATGTATAGGTGGAACAACCAGATAGGAAGTAGACGCGGAGCAAGGAGAATAGGAGAATTCTGGGAAGCAGGAAGCTCTCTGGGCATTCCTGCCTGGACCACCGAAGGAGCAGGATGTGACCTGCCCCGCTGAGAAAGTTACTGAGCCATATGGCTAACATAGATAAGAATAATGGGCTATATACGTTACAAGAACTAATAAGAAGCCTGAGCTAATGAGCCAATCAGTTTATAACCTAATATAGACCTCTCTGCGTGATTTTCTTTGGTACCTAATGACTGTGGGACCTGGGCAGGACAGAAACCCCAACAAGCAGGCCCCTCATGCTACAAGCATCTCCTGGCCTGTGACCTTGGAAGATAAATTCCTGGAATGCCTCCAGAATAAAGATTTGGCAAAAGATGTATCAGGAAAGACTGTTTGGGAAGTAACTTCTTAGAGGAAAGGTGAACGCCTCTTCATCAAACAGAAAGTGAAGCACAGAGGGGCACCTCTCTCTAAACCCAGAGATGCAGTTTCCTGCTGTGGCGAGCACAAGCTCCCAAGGCAGCCTAGGTCTATGGATGACTTTAAAGTTTGTGTCGTGTCCTAAATCACTTGCCCAGGTCTGGACTGGTACTTAGCAAGTCCTTGTTTCATATGGTGCTTCAATTGTCACAGTATTCCCTATTAAAGCCACACTCTACTAATGTTCTCAGAATCGCTATCAAGTTCATCTGCATATACCATTTGTAACATCCGCATTCTTCCGTTTTCAAAACTGAAAAGGCATAATGTACTGTCAGTCTTGTTGATGTTCAGTACAGCACAGATGGTGGGCAAAAGCCTTTCTGCAATGTTGTGGGGTGGGGTGAAAAGTATCTGAAATTACAGAAAATTCATACACAAAAACTCGGATATTTATTTCTTAACAAAATTTCAAAATTATTGTGTCCTGGTAGATATAACTCAGCACTCGTAACAAAAAAATATATTTTAAAACTGAAAGGACAGAGCTCATCCACCTGCACTAGAATAAGTTAAGGCTGAAAACTGGTTTTTCCACACAGGCCAGCTGTTCTAGAAACAGAATTCTAAAATACAACTGCAGATTGGTGACCCCAGGAAACAGACTCTGGGGCAGAGGCTAGAACGTGGCACCCCCACCTCTGCTGGGGCAAAAGAAGAAGTGTTGAAACGGTCACAGCAAAAGCTCTAAACCACATCACAGATGGCAGCTCTGGACCAATCATCATTGAGAAGAGACACCGTGGAACAAACAAACCACTAGAGGCAGCCCATCCCCCAAATATGATAAAAACCCAGAGATGCAGATCCTTAGCAAGCACACTTCCTGAAGGGAACTCACTGAGACCCTCACTCCAGGGTTCTAGGTTACCCAGAGAGTTCATGTGTGGATCCTAAGGTGTACTATCTGGGGATGAACATCAGCCTTTGACAAATTCACTTTAGACATGTGATGGCTGTTCCACTGCCCATCCCATCTTTATATTTTTACTTAAAGTAAACAGATTGCTAAGCTATTTTTTAAAATTGTCTTTTAATCAATGCTGCCAAAAGGAACCATCTTCACTATTTCTGGAAACCTGGACATGTAGTAAAGACATAGCACTCCATATTCCTTCCCTGTGTAGACTTCATATTCTCATCTTTTCTTTTTTCCAAAAAGACACGTGCTAACGTAAAACTATAGATTGTTCATTTCCAGGGGTGTGCTCCACTACTTTCAAACAGCGTATCTGATGCTCTTTCCACTGTGCTGCCTACTCTTCTGTACCCATTTTCTTTATTCCAGAATTGAAAGGGTAGACAAAGCTAACCTTGTCAGTGTGGTCTTATTCTGGGTCTGAGTTTTCTCAAGTGTACCTAATAGGATTGTGGATAGCTCACACCTGTACTTTCTATATCTGGTGCTGTTTTACTTTCTTACCTCTGTGATGCACTGCACTTCAAAGACATACTTTAAGTATCTTGAAAAAATCCTCCAAGTCATCACAAAGTATTAATGCAATATTCATGAAACAGAATATAAGATATAAGATATGTCTTTATACTAACTGCACCAGCAGCCTTAGCAACAACACACATGTCTTTCTACACTTGTTTCCATAATTGATATGCATAAGATTTAGAAACTTGATGGAATTAGGGTTTTAAAAAATTTGAATTGATACAGTTTTGTATGTCTACGAATGAGGATCAAGTCCAAGAAATAATTTGTAAGCAATTTCATCATTGTGACAATATCGCAGAGTGTAGCTACACACCACACATAGTACCAGCTTAATGTACACAACAAGCTTTATGGTTTCTGCCTTTATATATGAAGTCTATCATTGGCTTGAAGGTGACTGTGTGAAATTTGACTGCAGCTCACAATATTTTCATGAAGAGTGCAGCCATGTGCATATATGAACAGGTCTATACTCAAAGCAGTTTGCCTCTGGCATTGAACAAGGTCTAGGTTTGAAGGAGTTTGGCAGAGAAGTGAAAGATATGAGTCAATCATGACACACATAGCTGAACCAAAGCTTTCAATTAAAAGCCTGTCAAGCCTTTGGATATAAGTATCCTAGGTTTATAATTTTTCTTTCTACTTAAACTAAGTTTATAAAAATCATTATCTCATTCTTCTAGAGCAGAGCACAGAGAATTCTGATGGCATAGAAGGAAGCCTCGAGATGATTAACCATTAGTACATTCTGGTCTTCTTGATACATAAGTAAAGGCATTATTAAAAACAACTTAAAATAAGTACATATTCACAAACTGGAGGAAATTAAGTTTGCAAACGAGCCCGATTAAGATGCAAGTGGCTTTTGCCATATGGCTCTGCGTAGGGCATCTTTGACCTCCTTATTCCGCAGGCTGTAAACTAAAGGGTTCAGTAGCGGGGTGATAAGCGTGTAAGTCACTGAGATGAGTCTGTCCTGCCGAAGCAAGCTCTGGGACTTAGGCTTCATGTAGATGATTGCAGTGCAGCCATAGTGGATGACGACCACTGTGAGGTGGGAGGCACAGGTGGCAAAAGCTTTCTTTCGACCTTCAGCTGAGGCAATCTTAAGAATGGTGGAGATGATCACAATGTAGGAGATGAAGACCACACCCATGGGTAGAATAAGGACACAGACACTGACAACCAAGTTGATAATCTCATTGATAGTGGTATCTGTGCAGGCCAGCTTCAGCAGAGGTCTCACATCACAGAAGAAGTGAGGAATAACAAAGTCATCACAGAAGGGTAGGCTAAACACTGATGTAACCTGGACAATAGCCATGCCTAGGCCAGTTCCCAGTGACCCAGCTGCCAAGTGAACACAAGACTTCCTACCCATGATGACTGAATACCTTAGGGGGTTGCAGATGGCCACATAACGGTCGTATCCCATGACCATGAGTAGGAAACAATTGTTGATGCCAAAAGTTAGATAAAAGAAGATCTGGACCACACAGTCTCGGAAAGCAATTGTGTGGTAAGGGTTGAGAAGGTCAGAAAGCATCCGTGGTATAATGGTCACGGTATAGCAGGTATCAGAGGTGGACAATACGGCTAGGAAGAAGTACATGGGAGTGTGGAGATGATGATCCAGGTGAATAATAGTCACGATGATCACGTTGCCAGACAGAGTCAGAAAGTACAATGTTAGAAAAACAACAAAAAAAGCAAGTCTGTGCTGCCGACCAAAGCTGGAGAAACCTTCAAAGAGGAACTCTGCTACAAAGGTTGCATTTGACTTTAACATTGAGACTAGTGTATACTTCAGGGAGCGAGGTGAAGAACAGAAAGCTGTGATGGGTCACACATGAACCAGAGTCAGCTGGACCAAGGCCTTCAGTGAAGAATGTGTCTACCCTGGGCAAGGCTGGAGACCCCAGAGTCTTATGGCTCGGCTACTGGAGAACTGCTCTCACTTCCTCTCTGTGCGAGGACTGTAGAACTTTTAAACATGACCATGAGAGCACAGATGGAGACAAAAAACCAAGTAGATCAAAATTAAAAGAGAGTTGTAGAAATAGTCTATCTTCAGTTTAAGTTACATGTTAGTTCTATTTTAACTTCTATGGAATTTACACCATGGTTTTCAACAGTGATCATGCTTTGTTTATATTATATCAACCGTGCACAAGGCTTCCAGTCATTCAAATATTTTCTAACACTTGTACATACTAATAATATTTATTTATTATTATTCACAAATTCATAATACTTATAATTTGTTTTATATACATCTTAATTTTTAGGATGTTACATCTAATTGGATATAATTTTATTTTTCAAAAAATTAGTGATGTTAAATAACTTTTTGTATGCTTACTTAAATTAAACCACAAACCTAAAGTGTTAGCTTTACTTTCATATTTACTATAGTGCTATGAAGAATAGCTAATCTAGAGAAACAACCCAAGTGTCTGTAGAAAAAATTGACTAAAAAAATTAATATTGGAAATAGGTTGTTGTGGTGAACTTGAAAGGCAGAGACATGCTGATCTCTGAGTTCAAGACCAGCTTGGTCTACAGAGTGAGCTCCAGGACAGCCAGGTCTGCACAGAGAAACCCTGTCTCAAAACAAAACAAAAACAAATGACATTTAGGTAATATAATATAGTATAGTTCATTCTGAAAGTAAGGAATTCTGAAATTTGTAGCAATGAAGATTCATCTAGAGTATATCATGCAAGTGAAACAAGCAAGACAGAGGTAGACAATTTGTGTGAGTTACTTAATGTATTCAAAATAATATAGAGTAAATTAGTGTTATTAGTAATTATCAGTAACTGGAGTAGAGAAATGGGAAAATTGTTGAACAACTATAACATATCAGTATGCAATGTGAATTACTTCTTAAAATTTTTCTATATAACATAATGACTATGTTAATAACATTGTGCTATAAATTTTAAATGTTTTGAGAGGGTAGAACACACAATAAAGCATTAAGACCCTCCAGGGAATGCTTGAAGTTCAAGGATATGTCTTTTGCATAATTGTGGTGTCCACACCTAACTGCTATATTTGTTCAATATTCATGGTTTATTGCAAATCAATTATGCTTCAGGATAATTGCCTTAAGAAATAAAGAAACGGTGCCAGCAAGATGACCCAGTGATGAAATTCCAAGCCTGAAGCTTGTTCCCAGTACCCACATGATGGAACTTCCAGAAGTTGTCTTTTGATATCTACATGCACACCATCATGTGCATGTGTGCATCACACATGTACACATATGCATGCACATGTGCACATACACAAATAAAAAATGAAATAAAACTATTTCTAAATAAACTACTTGACCTCGAGAGAACTGGATCTATGTCAAAAGCAAGTATGATACTTGAGGTGAAAAGCTCTATCTGGGGAGAAAAAGACCAGTGATTTAGTAAAAGATAAAGATAAAAATAAAAATGTGTAAAACTAATATTCTTTCTACATTTCACCTAATACACCATGCTGGATACATTCCCTAGAAGGAGTTCTCCACCTCAGAACCCTGGTCTAGTCCTAGACATTCCCTTCCTAGCCCTGTCATCTATCTACCCATGTCATCCTCAAAGATCCTAAAAAGAAGCAAAGCCATCGCCTAGTTTTCCTACAGAACCTGTAATAGTTGTTCTCTGGCATCTGGAAAATGACTTCAGAGTGCTTTAGCACATGTAATCTGCTACTTCCTAGAATTCTAGCCAAAGGACAGAAAAGGGATAAAATGAGCTGAGGATCTTCGACAAGGTGAGAATGGGCTTTCCTATGTGGAAGCAATGAGAAAATTCATTTAAACAAAGAAGGAAATGAAGTTCTATGATTTGCTTTATTTCTCCACATCCCACACAATATCAGGAATAAAAAGAATCTGGACCATCTACTTGTTGTCTTCCCCAAGGTGAAGTCAGAACAGGAGGCTATAATGGGACAGAAATACCCTCCCATTTTTACCAGGTTTAGCCTTCACTTCCATCCAGAAAGCTGAGGGTCCAGTTAATTGCTTTTCTTCCCCTACACACTGCCCTAATGGCATAGTTTTCTGAAACACCCTGGTCTTCCCTCTTCTTCCCACTTCCCACTAGCACTCCACACCTGATGCCCATCATCCTGCCCCGAATCACTGTTTCTCTATCCTCGTTGCACGTTTCAGTTGAGTTGATCATTGTCCACACTTCTTCATGAATGCTGTAATCATGTTTTCACGAAAAACTACTCGTTGGACACTCCTGCATAAATGCCTTCAATCACTTCAAAGTTTTAACCACAATGTTCAAAATTCACTTGTAAACTGATTATAGTAATAAAGCACAGGGCTGCCACAAATTAAACAGTTTAATGTAGATGAAGAATTTGATCTGGTACCTGACAAACAGGAAGCCCATAATAAATAGTCATTTTATTAGTAGTTATTCCTTTCTGTTTGACAACTTAGCCAGTTGAAATTCAATCACACCTTTCTGTACTTGTAAACAATCCTTTGAACACTTCAAACCTGATTTTATAAATTTTCTAATTTCCCCATCTCATTCGCCTTTGAAATCTTTCTGGAGGTGCATCGAGCAGAATCACAAATAGGTATATGAACTGCCCCATCATGGGTGTGGATTAGGTAAAACACAATTTTCAATTTTATTTCTAACAGTCTGCTTATGATGCCCAAAATTTTATTTCATGGTGGCTGCTTATCCAACTATTGTAACTGGAAATAGTAGGCAGTTTCATCAGGATCTTTGTCTGATATGCAACTGATAATTTGGAGGAGACTCCTTTACAACAGGTTTCCATTATACCTTCATACACTGAAAATTCTGCTCATTATTCTTAGAACTTAATTTCATTTCAGTGAATGAAATGTATTTTTCATACCTGTACTTTTATGCTCATGGCCTCGAATATTTTTTTCTTCCATTTCCAGTCTACTTATTCAAAGTTATTAACAGCCTAAAAGTTTGCCTCCTGTTATCATTATGTAATTGCCTCTTAAACAGAAAAGAGTGAGTAAATTAGAGACATCGACAAGAGTAGAGGTACTCATCTAGGCCTTGGATATGTAAGTAAGGAGGACAGGATGAGAAATGGTAAAAGAGGGAGTGGCAATTGGATGGAAAGCACAAGGTTCAGAGAATGCTCTAGTTTCGAGGGCCTTTTATTGCCTTTCTTTTCTATCAGGTAGATAGCCTAAAAGTTAGTACCAATTCTTGTCTCTGAACAAATTCTGGATGAGTGTACTGTTTATGTTATTTTAGAGAAGGGAATATATTTCCTGATGCATTTTCTGAATGCGTCAACAATCCCCTTTGCATATCAGTTTGCTGAAACCAAACTTTGCTTGGTTACCATCAGAAAAACCATGTCTTTAATAGTACAATGTATTCAATGATTGAAAGTATAAGAACAGTGATAGTGGAAGAGAAAGAAATCAAGATGCTCTTTGAGCTCACGGAACTTGTGTTCTTGAAATGCTTTGGACAATAGACTTAATACAAAGCCCTTCAAATATTTTATTCCCTCTTTACCATATTATACAATATATTCATCTGTATTCCAGACAAACCCATATAGCCCACATGAGAGGCCATGATCACCTTCTTCTAAGGACTGCCACTGGGATGGAGATGTGACAACTGATTGTCTCTTGTAAGTGTTCCCCCTCTTAACAGAAAATAAAGTAAAACTCACCAGGTAGTTAGCTTCTTAGATCTTCTAAAGAGCTGTGTTCAAGCCCAAGTCCCATCCATCATTCTGAAATCTTTATCATCTATAATAATATATTATAGAATTTTTACTAATAGATACAAAAATGTTCCTAAGATTTTTATCAAGGCTCTTTTTAAAAATATCTAAAACCTACCAGTTTCTTAACTTTAGGTTACTCAGCAAAAACAATTATATATTACCAAATACACAGAGTTTTGTTACAGAGTTACTGAGGTTTTAGGAACCCCTGGTTTGTTGGCACGCTGACAAACCCCCAAGAAACCACACCTGAAAATGGCTACTTCAGAGGAGAGAAACAATACCACCCATCCTGTGTATGAGACAAAAACTAAAGACGTTTCTTCAGGTTTTCTACTTCTACACACAGTGAGCTTGTCTGTAGATCACAAAGCAGTAACTCTAAATGGGAGGAGGGTAATAAAGCACAAAACTTCTGCCGGTATCCTGGGTATCTTTCTCCCAAATAATCTCTTTTACTCCCTAATGATTAATGGAAGAAAATGAGCTATGAACAGTATGGTGCCTTGAGACCTCGCTACTGAAGCAGTTTATTATCCAACCCTGACACTTGCCCTTGGGAGAAGAGAACTGGTTGAGTTATTAGGAGCTATCTCTCTGGTTAAAAGGTTAATTTTCCGTCTTGGACTGGGTCAGCATCCTGTTGAGATCTAGGCTATGTTTTCTGTTCGTTTCTTCAATGCCAACAGAAAAGATCTTATGCCCTGGTGAATTCTAAGAAGAGAGCAGACACAGCTATCAAATAGAGTTTGAGCAAGGATCTTTAGAGTCAGACATACACAGGGATGATTTCTGGTACTTTGACACTTGAAGCCACTTTAAGGTGTCTAGGTGGAAACATCAATCCTGTCCCAGAACCTGTTGTGTGAACTTTTAAACTGATATATTCTCATCTCTGCTCCAATTACCTCATACTCTACACTCATTCTGAAGCCTTAGCTCAAGTTGGCCCCAAACCTGAGTCTCACTGGTTATCCTTGCTACCCTTCAATCATTTGATTTCCCATAGTCCAAATAGATATTAATCTACAATTTTAAAATAAACAAAATAAGGACTCATTTTCACATTTGTGAGGCTGTTTGAATTCCATCACATTCAACTTTGATCTCTCAGTATTCTTATAATTGGATTGTTTAAGCAATAATTACTAAGACTTTTCATTTTGTTCTTATGAAGTGCTATATATTAAGCTATGCACTATACATACACTCACTCATCGTATCCCCCAGTAAACCTTACTTAGAACATGATTATACCTGCTTTCCATGGCATGATCTTTTTTTCTCTGGGGCATTGAGCTGATAAGAAAACAGCATAAAAACAAGACCCATAAGACTCCTGATCTCATAAGTTATAACATATATACACACACATATATGTATATATATGAGTAATTTGAAGTTGTTTTCAAATTACTGAGTGGAATTGCCAGAGATAACAAACTAAGAAGTCAATTTGTAATACTGAACAGAGGATTGCAGGACTGATTCAGTTTCCATAGAATGTAACTTTATGCTTTTTGTTGAGCAGACAGCTGTTTAAGGAGGTGAATTTTCTCATCCAGACCTTTGTTTATTCATCTCTTAGTGATGACATCATAAAATAAAATGACTCTGGTCCTCTGCCAGATTTTGTGTCCCACTCTGAGTTCTTCCCATTGTTCTACATCACCTCACACTAACGCAAGAAGTGTGTGTGTGTGTGTCTGCGTGTGTCTGCGTGTGTCTGTGTGTGTGTATGTGTGTGTTTAAGAAACTGAGTTCAGTGAGAGAGCCAGAGTCATTGATTCTTTACCAGGGTTGTTTTCAGCCTTCCACTCCTTATTTCTTTATATAATAAATTCTACTGCATCCCTAAAACAATGCTATCATTACATAATTACATTCTTTAAGAATCAAGCATTTACAAAGAAGGGCTGTAAATAAATGTGTTCATCTGACAGTCAACTCTCTGTGGTCTCTTTGAGGAACTATCATTTGGTGTTTGTAGTCTTCGGTCAAAAAAAAAACCTAGAAACTGACAGTACCCATATGTGCTTATACATGGAAGAGTCAGTGGAAACAAATTAACCCTCACAAAGATTGAAACTAGATCCAAGTTAACTTAGTCCCCAGTTAGATAAACAGGATCTTGTCCCTACTACCACCTGCCAGGGAGTACAATAAAATCCCTACTACAGAAAGATAATGTAATCTAGAGCTTCCATTTGTCTTTATAATTTATTCATACAAAGCAGGGAACTATGGCCTGCCAGTTGATGGGACCAACATCTGTTTGTATATAGGTTACATGATGTAAAAGAATTCAGAATTTAAAATCAATTAATAATAAACAAAAGAAAAGATATTTTTGAAACAAAAAGTATGTGATAGTTTAATTTTAGTAATCACAAAATTAAGTTGATTTTCAGTGGCTTTAATTTATGTATTATTTGTAGCCATTTTGAATTATCTTTGCAAAGTTTAATGCAACATAGATTATAACCTTAAATTATTTATCATTTGACCCTTATCAGGAAAAAAATTAGACTCCTGATAGATGTTCAGAATGCAACAGGACTTTACAGATGCAGCAGAAGAAAGGAACAAAGAACTAAATGTCAAGCAGAAGGCAAAGCACACCATAGGGACAGACCAATAAAAATTACTCTGTGGACTCAATAAGATACAACTTTAAGATGACTTCAAATGTTATAAACCCTCCCAAAGATGATCTACAATGAGTTTCACCTGTGTGTAAAGTTCCTTATTATACTGCGGACAGAACTGGACTTGCCAAATTTCTAATATAATTTAGCAAAGATGATAGGATATTGCTCCCATGTTAAAATGAATTACCTAGAGATCTGTCTTATTATACATTATATAAAATGATACATATAGTTAAAGGTTGAAAAAAAGAAGTTAAAGTTAAAGGTCCATGTAACCATACTGGAGAAAGACATAGTTATTCAGACACTTTGAATAAACAAGGTGTTGTGTTATAAGAGTACCAGTTGTAGTAAGGGGCCATTTGTTTATTCCCGGCTGCTCAGCCCCAAAATAATCACACAGAAACTATATTATTTAAATTACTGCTTGGCCTATTAGCTCTAGCTTTTTATTGGCTAGTTCTTACATCTTCATTTATCCCATTTCTATTAATTTGTGTATCACCATGTGCCTGTGGCTTACTGGCAAGGTTCTGGCTGGTCTGTTCCCCATGGCAGCTTCATGGCACCACTTGACTCTACCTTCTTTCTCCCAGCATTCAGTTTAGTTTTCCCACCTAGCTCTATTCTGCTAAGCCACTGGCCAAAACAGCTTCTTTATTCATTAACCAATAAAAGCAACACATAGACAGAAGTACCAGCCAGTGACAGGACTATGTGCAAAACACCTGAGTAATTTCTACAAACTAAAACTCACAATTGGAAACCAGAAAGAAAAGAAACTCCAGGCCTCTAATCACAAGGACTTAATTCTCTCAGCAGTTTGGAAGTGCATGCCACTTTGTAGCAATGGCCACACCCCTGCAATACTCTGCAGGGTCTCTTGAACAGAACACTAAACACAATGGTGCCCAGATAGCTGAGTAAAGTAACAAATCAAAACTGTATATTATTTTAAGGTATTGAGTTTGTTATGCAGCAATAAAAAACTTCTATGATTAGTATTGGATGTAAAATAATGGATTCATGAATGGAATATTTTAAACTGGTGATAAAAATGCATGGAAGGACGTCTTCAAAGTAGTGAAAGAAAACAGCTGCTGAATGAATTCCAAACTCAGTGAAATACCCATTAAAAAGGAACCAAAATTTTGTTATTGAATTTGTATCATGTGTCCTTATACAACTTGGAAAAGTCCAGTAAGTCATAGTAATGAGAGCTCTCATATCCAGACAGACTCTTGGGGGATTATTGTCCAATTTACAATATTTCATGTATAGTTATAAATCTTTATCACTAAGTGAATGGCATTAAGTTTCTGCCTTTTGATCAACCATCATTTAGAAAGAGTAATCCATGCAGAAGAAAACATGGATGATGCAAATTCAGATCCATTTTTTAAGTTTGTTTTCCTGAGCTACTGTGACCTCAGGATTTCATTTCTAAAATGAGTGACAACTGTAATCCCACCATGCTCTTGGCTCATCTCAAAATCAGTGAAGAGGCTGTATCTATAAGTGCTTTATGTATTGCATATTCATAAATATTTTAGAACTTCTAACTTTATGGAGATCTACCACCACCCTCCCCCTGATCATAGAGATAGGTGTCTTGATAGCACAAGGAAGGAGCTAAGAGAAAGGGGAACAAATAGTTATGAACACAAGGCAGTCAGTGACAGATGTTTTTTAGATTACCCATACTCTAAATTATAATGCCATGAGGTAGGATATCTGGAAAAGAAACTTACTGAATTTCATAAGACCTACAGCTCTACTTTTTACTAAGGAATGTTTTGGTTCTAAATACAGAGAAAGTCCTTGAATATATTTTTTTCTTTGTCTCTTTACTTTTGTTCTCCCCTTTTCCCTTTCTTCTTGTCTTTCCTCATTCCATGCCTTATTATTATTTAAGTTCAGATTTTATAGGCGATCTATTCTTAATATTCATCACTTTTTTAATTATTACAGTTCAGAAATATAAGCCAAGATCCTTAGGGAATAGCCTTTCACATGGGTTCATATAAATAGGCCTGTTGAGTTGAAAAGAGACCCATAGGAAGCTTCTTATACTGTTGTAGGATGTATTTTAGGCCTTCAGACCACATTCATTAAGGTTCTGTTCCTCCACAATGTCCCCTACAATGTGTTTGTGTATAAGCCACTGGGCAACAGCACAAACTCTCAGACATAGGTCTGAGGCCAAATGTTCCTCAATATAAACTGCAAGTTTCTTTCTGTGAGTAGAAATTTGAGACTTGACCGGCTTGACACATACCTCCTGAGAGTCTGTAGAATCTTGAGTATCATAATTCACATAACTGATGGGCTCAGTCATGTTCAGAGCATATGTTCAACTTGCTCCTATCTGTGGGGTTAAAACATATATGCTTTACCAATAACTAAGGTTCTATTTTTCTCTAGATAAGAGAAGTTAGGACAAGGTCATATCTAAGGTTTCCTTCATCCCTAAATCTTTGTCACCCATTATTTCATAACTGTGCTTTCATGTTGTGATTATTAAAGTACAGATGCTCAGGAGCTATATTCCCAATGCAAAGAAAGATGGATTTATTTTCATGCTGCATCACTTGTCTCTCAGGTCTCATATGAACTCATTGAGGTATCTAAATCTGAGGGTTTTTTTATGTCCGTGTCCAATTCTTTATTTACTCTTTTTCATTCATGGCCACTCATTTATATTCCAGAAAGAATATTGGAAACTGGGCTAGAATTTCAATATTTTGTGTTCCCTAAATTATACTACTTATACTTACTGCTTAGATTTTGTATTTCATAAAATATTTTTATCTATCTATATCAAAAAACAAGTATGTTCTACAAACAAATAAAACTTATACTGCATTAATTCTGCCCCTGCAAATACTTCCCCAAGCCCATGTCATCCCAACTAGTTTCTAGCCTTGAGATTGGGCCCTTCCACCAAACCAAAAAAGACTTCTGCCAAACAGGATGAGGTCACACAAGCCAAAAATGGTGAGTGACCCATCTGCCTGCAGAACTATACTCACCCACCATGCATTCTGTATACCATGACCCTTCCCTAGGCCAACATCATCTCACCTCATCCCTTGCTCTGCTGCCACTGGGTCTTTACCTCTAATCCCAGTGGACTTCTGCCACTAAGGAACAGAACACACCAGCCATAATGGGTGAGTGACCCAACTACCAGAGGAACTGCACCCCTCCCTGGATTCTGTTCCTAATGACCCTTCCTCAAGCCTACACAGTCTCATCTAGACCCCAGCCTCACATCTGGATCCTCTCTCCAACTGCAGAAGACAACCACCCCCACCAGTCGACAAGCAGCCCTTCCCTAGAACTCCAGGAGACTCCATAGGCCCAGACACAGTACACACCAGTTAGAACAACAACTCCAGCAGCTCTACCAACATCTAGGCTAGTCCTAGGTGCCCCAGAAGAAGACTCAGGCTTTACTGGAGGCCAGGCTGGATCTAGAGGCCAAGAAGACTTTGGCTTTACCAGAGGCCAGACAAGATCAAGGAATACAAGGTCCCAAAAACCCCAGTGAAGACACCCTAATGGACCTGAAGACTCATCAGTCATAATAACTGTTAGCCACATAGGCTAGAAGTCCAGAGAGAAAACATAAAACAAGGAACAAAGCACCAACTCAACAAAGACAAACATAGAAATCAACACCTAGACCTGTAATCACCCCAAATCTAGATAGCTAAATGCCAGTGTAAGGACATAATCAATAACAGAAAGATCAATATGTCACCACCAAAATTCAGCTTTTCTATGACAGCAAGAGTTGAGCATTTCAATGCAGCTGAAACACAGGAAAATAATATTAAAGTAATTTTATGAAGATGATAGAGGTACTTAAAGAGGAAACAGAAAAATCTCTTAAATAAATGGAGGAAAAAACAACTAAAATACTTGAGGAAATCAATAAATCTCTTACAGAATATCAAGGAAACCAAGAAAAAAGAGAACAAACAATTGATGAAAACAAATACAATGGTTAAGATTTGAAAATGGAAATAGAAATAATAAAGAAAACGCAAACTGAGGGAATTCTGGAAATGGAAAACCTGGGGAAGCAATCAGGCACTACAGATGCAAGCATCACCACCAGATTACAAGAGATGGAAAAGAGAATCTCAGAAATTGAAGATACAATAGAGGAAATAGAAGCAGAAGTCATAGAAATGGTTAATTCTAAAAGTTTCCTAACACAAAACATCCAGGAAATCTGGAACACTATTAAAAGACCAAACCTAAGAACAATAGGAAGAGAGGTAGGAGTAGAATCCCTGATCAAAGGCCTAGAAAATATATTCAACAAAATCATAGCAGAAAAAATTTCAATCTAAAGGAAGACATACCTATAAAGATACATGAAACTTACAAAACACCAAATAGACTGCACCAGTAAAATGTCACCTTCCCAAATAATAATTAAACCACTAAGCATACAGAATAAAGAAAGACTATTAAAAGCTGCAAAGGAAAAACTCAAGTAACATATAAAGGCAGACCTATCAGAATTACACCAGATTTCTCAATGGAGACTCTAAAAGCCAGATTAACCAAGATAGACTTCTTGCAGACTCTAAGAGACCATGGATGCCAGGCCAAACCACTATACCCAGCAAAGCTTTCAATTACCATAGATGGGAAAAATAAGCTATTTCATGACTAAGTCAAATTTAATCAGTCCACAAAATCAGTTCTGCAGAAGGTTCTAGAAGGAAAACTCCAATCCAAGGAAGTTAGTTACACCCATGAATACATAGGAAATAGACAATATCACACCAGGGGGAAACACATACACACTCACCAGCACCAATAACAACAGCAACAACAAATAACAGAAATTAACAGTCACAGTCAGGAATATCTGTAAATAACAGGGGACCCAATTTGTCAATAAAAGGACACAGGCTATTGTTTCTCCACTTTTTGGGTAAGAGCAAGTGTAAAAAGACAGACGCTAACAGAATAGATATAAAAACAAGAACCATTCTTCGCTCCATATAAGAAATGCACCTCAACATCAAAGACAGATATTACCACAGAGCAAAGCATTGGAAAAAGATTTTCCAATCAAGGAAACCAAGGAAGTAAGCTGGTGAAGCTATCATAATATCTAACAAAATATACTTTAAACCAAAAATTAATCAAAAGAGATAGCGAACATTTCATATTCATCAAAGGACAAATCCACGAAGACTGTTTCAGTTCTGAATGCCCAAATACAAGGACACCCATACTTGTAAAAGAAACATTACCAAAGCTTAAATCACAAATCAAACCCACACATTAACAGTGGGAGACTTCAACACCCCACTCTCACCATAGAATGGGTTGTCCTGACAAACTAAACAGAGAAATATTGAAACTAAAAGATGTTATGACTAAAATGGACCTAACAGACAACTATAGAACAGTTCACCCAAACTCAAAGACTATTCCTTCTTCTCAACATCTTATGGAACCTTCTAAAAACTGACCACAAAGTTGGAACAAGGCAAGTCTTAGTAGATACAAAAAAATTCAAATAACCCCTTGTGTCTGAACAGATCACCATGTATTAAAGCTGGAGTTTCCCAACACAAACTACAGAAAACCTACAAACTCATGGACTCTGAACAACTCTAAATTGAATTACTACTGGGGGAAGAAAAATAAGGAAAGAGATTAAAGACTTCCTAGAATTCAAAGAAAATTAATGTACAATGTACCCAAATTTATGGGACACAATAAAAGAGGTGATAAGAGGGAAGTTCATAGTACTACATGCCTTCATAAAGAATTTGGAGAAATTTCTTACTAGGGACTTAACAACACACATAAAAACCCTAGAACAAAAGGAAGCAGACTCATCCAAGAGGAGTAGGTGGAAGGAAATAATCAAATTGATGGCTAAAGTCAATAAGATAGAAACAAAGAGAACAATACAAAGAATTGATGAAATGAAGAGCTGGTTCTTAGAGAAAATCAACAAGAAAGACAAATTCTTATGCAAACTAACTAAAAGGCAGAGAGAGAATAGTCATATTCACAAAATAGAAATGGAAAGAGGTACATAACAACAGACACTAAGGAAATCCAGACATCATTAGGTCATACTTCAAAAACTTGTACTCCACAAAATCAGAAAACCTAAAACAAATGGACAAATTTCATGAAAGACATCACATATGAAATTTAAATCAAAATCAGATAAAAAATTTTAACAAACCTATAACTCCTGAGGAAATAGAAGCAATCATTAAAAGTCTCCCAATCAAGAAAGGCCCAGTTACCCTGACACTAAAACCACACAAAGACTCCAAAAAGAAAGCAAATTTCAGACCAATTTCCTCATGAACTTTGATACAAAAATACTCAATAAAATTATGACAAATCAAATCCAAGAACATATCAAAAAAAATCACCCACCATGATCAAGTGGGCATCATTCCTGAGATACAACAATAGTTCAGCACACAAAAACAACTGTCAATGTAATCTACCATATAAACAAACTGAAAGAAAAAGACCACATTAAATGCTGAAAAATCCTTTGACAAAATACAACAACTCTTCCTAGTAAAAGTCTTGGAGATATCATGGATACAGGGAAAGTACCTAAATACAGTAAAAGCAATATATAGCAAGCCAACAGCCAACATCAAACTAAATGGAAAGAAACTCAAAGTAATTCTACTAAAATCAAGAACAAGACAAGGTTGTCTACTCTCTTCATATCTTTTCTTGTGGCCAATGAAAGAAAAAGTCTATAGTCAACCTCCAGTACAGAGATAGAAAAATCATTCACCTAGTGAGTGTGTTTTGGAAATTGGACTCATTGGAGAGAGGATGTGATCACCCTAGTTGTTATTCAATGGGAAATGAAGAGAACCCGCACTTTTTGAACCCACAGGTGATGCTTCCTGATGAGCTTGGTAGAGGCAACTGGAAACCCAAATCCCTGAATGACCCAAGAGACCTGGGCTGTCTTCCAGCATTAGGTTACCTGCCCAGCTCTAGGTAGTTATTTATCAAGTCCATGTTCCCATCTGGTGCTTCATCAACTGCTACAACATTCCTACTCTAAAGCTGTGCTCTGCTAATGTGTCCATGAAAACTATATACATCACTGTCTTTGTTAGTGTTTTTATTATTGTGATGAAACACCATGACCAAAAGCAAGTTGGAGAGGAAAGGGTCTATGTTTCTTATTCTTCTACATCACAGTTCATCATCAAAGAAATTCAGGACAGGAAGTCAAGCAGGGCCGAATCCTGGAGTCAGGAGCTGGTACAGAGGCTATGAAGGAATTTTGTTCAATAGCTGGCTCCTCGTGGATTTCTCAATCTGTTTTCTTAAAGTACTCAGGGTCTTATGTAGGCATTTTCTTAATTGAGGTTCCCTCCTTTCAGACATGCAGATCAATGGAAGTTAATAGAAAACCCTTGACATAAATCCACACACCAATGAACACCTGATTTTTGACAAAGAAGCCAGAAATATACAACGGAAAAAAAAAGAAAGCATCTTCAACAAATGGTGCTGGCATAACCGGATGGCGACATGTAGAAGAATGAAAATAGATCCGTATCTATCACCCTGTACAAAGTTCAAGCCCAGGTGGATCAAAGTCCTCAACATAAATTCTGCTACATTGAAGCTGACAGAAGAAAAGGTAGCTTTGAACACATTGGCACATGAGACCACTTCCTGAATAGGACACCAGTAGCACAGACACTGAGATTGACAATTAACAAATGGGACCTCCTGAAACTGAAAAGCTTCTCTAAGACAAAGGGCACTACCAATAAGACAAAATGGCTGCCTACAGAATGGGCGAAGATCTCCACCAACTCCACATCTGTCAGAAGATTGATATCCAAAATATGTGAAGAACTCAAGAAACTAGACATTAAAATACCATTCCCATTAAAATGGTACACAGTTTTTTTGTTTTGTTTTGTTTTTTGAGGCAGGGTTTCTCTGTGTAGCTTTGGTGCCTGTTCCGGAACTAGCTCTTGTAGACCTGGCTGGACTCGAACTCACAGAGATCTTGAGATCTTAAGATCACAGAGCTACCTCTGCCTCCTGAGTGCTGGGATTAAAGGCATAGGTCACCACTACCCAGTGGGATACAGTTTTAAACAGAGAATTCTCAACTGAACAATCTCAAATGGCTGAGATACACTTAAAGAATTGTTCAGCATCCTTGGATATCATGAAAATGCAAATCAAAACAATTCTCTGAGGTACTATCTTACACCAGTCAGAATGGCTAACATCAAAAACACTAATGACAGCCTATTTTAGAGAAAATGTGGAGCAAGGGGAACACTCCTCCATTGCTGGTTGGAGTGCAAACTTGTACAGTCAATTTGGAAATCAGTATGGTGGTTTTTTGTTTTGTTTTGTTTTGTTTTTTTCAGAAAATTGAGAATCCATCTAGCTCAAGACTCAGCAATACCACTCTTGGGCATATACCCAAAGGATTCTCAACTGGGAGGCAGAGGCAGGAGGGTCTCTGTGAATTTGAGGCCAGGCTAATCTACAAGTTCCAGGATGGGCTCCAAAGCTACGGAGAAACCCTGTCTCAAAACACCAAAATAAATTAATAAATAAACAAATATATGAATGAATAGAAATAAAAAAATCACAGCTTATTCTCCAGACCCAGAGAACCAGAACCATGAGAATCTTAATTTAAAATAACAAATAGCCCCAGTAGTCTTTAAACTTCACTCTGAATCTTTATATGCCTGGCCTCCATCATCTGCATTGCCCTCAACAGTCTTATCTTTCCAGCCCCTACAGAACATTCCACCAAGCATTGAACAGTCAACATTTTTTCTTAAACAAAGTTCTAAAGTCCTCCCAAAATCCTCCCTACAATGACATGGTTGTGTCTGACACAGCAATACCCCACTCTTAGACCAACTTGCCTTAGTTAGAGTTTCTATTGCTGTGATGAAACACCATGATTTAGAGCAAGTTGTGGAAGAAGGTGTCAAGCTAACATAAAACTATCAAGCATATTCACTGGCATCGTTTGCAGTAGGTGCTCTTTCTTTCTCAAACATTGGGAAGGCATAGGCATACTTTGAGCATGTTTCATTATTGCTGATTTTTATCACGTCACTATACTTGAAACTGTCTTTCTAGACGTAGAGACATTAGGCTGCCATGAAAATAAACTGTCCATAAGAATCATTAGAAGCCAAAAAGAAAAAAGAAAAAAAAGTATTTCTTGATCCAAAGGAAAAATCATCTTTTTATTCATAACCAGTTTTTTTAAAGAAGATAATACTGTGTTGTTGACAACTAAATTGAGTCACAATGAATTTAGCTCAATAAACATGATAGAATCATTTTTAAAACTTTTCCTACAATATATCATAGCTAAAAATTTGAGCAATTCTCTTATGCCAATCATTGTTCTAGAAATGGAATCTTAAATAGTATAGTTTAGAGGTGCTGGTAATGGACTGAGATATACACTTAAATGCTTCAAGTTCATTGTTGGGTGCTTCCTGCTATTCTGAAAAGAGAAGGAAGAAGGGATGAAAAGCAAAAGAAATTGAAATGATAGACAGTCACAGTAAAAAACAAAACAAAGCAAAAAACCCTCAAACTATCTCATAGATGAGCACTCATGCTGGAACTAGGATATCTCTTCATAGTCATCAAAGAGGGTAAATTCCCTGAAATAGAAAGTCACTAGTGGCAACATGTACCCAAAACTAAGTAGAAACGTAGAGGCTGGGGTTGCTTAGCAAGAATTATTCTTTATGGGGACTCACTGAGAGCCTCAGCCCAGTGTTCTCCCACCACTTGGAGAAATGCATATGTAAGCCCTGATTGGTACAAGCTGGGGATGTACACCAATATCCAACAGATGACTTCGGAAAAGAGTTGGTATTACATGTACCATCAGACTTAGACTCAACAGCTTTGAACTAAGTTTACCAGAACAGGGAGGCAACCATTTTTAATTGTATTTTGACAAAATGTTACAGAAGTAAAACCACCATCAATTCTACAAATCTAGACACAAATGCAAAGCTATTCATTCCAGACCAAACTCAATGTATCATTTTGTTTCTGTAAAGTGACATATGTTTGTTTCAATGAAAAGACTTGTTCATTTCCACAATCTTGCTCAATCCCCAGCATTTCATAAGAGATGCATTAACTCTACAGAATCATACCACAGGATCAGACACAAATTGTTTGAACCTCTGGGCATTTGTACCCCAGTATAGATGACCAGCACAGAGGACAACAGTGAGAGAGAAGCTCCTTGCTCATATCAAAGCATCCATTCTCTCATTCCATCATAGACAAAGCAGACATTAAATGCTGTATTGAACTCTCTATTAAAGCAGAGATCTTAAAGTCTTCTGAAAATTAACCAAAAATGTTTAGGAACAATCTATATATTTTAGTGTAATTTTGGAGTTCTGTTCATTAATAAATATTATCTAAGTTAAAGTGCTTACAATTTTAGCAACTGTGTTTTTTTTTAGAGTTTAGATTCACCCTAAAAGATGAACTATACATTTAATGGATTCCTTTAAACCTATATACCCCTTTACATGAATGTAAGAAAAATACGTTAAACTTTTTATTTTATTTTTTAATTATTATTTAATTACATTATTTCTCTTTCCTTCCTCCCTCCAAAGGCTCCCAGATACCCCTCCTTGTTCTATACAAATTGATGGCCTAGTTTTTGTATATGTATAGATGCACATATTCATGTAACAGCAATTAACATATATACACAAAATGATATATTTAGCAGTACATATCTTTAGGAATATATGATATATATTACATAGCATTTGTTATATGTGTTACATATGCATATGTATGTTATATATAATATATAAAGTACTCTCTAAATCCTGCTCAGTCTGTGCAGGTTACTTGTATATATGTTTTTGGTATTGGATAACAAATAGGTATGCTTTTCCCTGAATAAAAGTATTTCTCCAGCTCTCAGTATTCCTTAATTTTCTGTAGTTCTTTGTGTAGGAGTCAGGTCTCATGGGCTTCCCCCATCCACTTTGGCATGTCTATATTTGTTGTCCCTTTTTAGTTCATGTTTAGTCTTATTTTGGTGAGACTTTAGGTATGTAGCTTCTCATACTTCTAGGAGACACAGTCTCATAGCAAACTCTCTGAACAATCTTTCTGTCCTCTCTCTTGCAATATTGCCTGAGTCTTAGGTGTGGAAGATATTTTGTAGTTTATCCTCTGGGATTGGGCTCCACATTGTTGTTCTATTTATACTAGCTAGGACATGGAAACCACACACATGTCCTTCAACTGATGAATGGATAATGAAAGTGTGGTACATATACATTATGGAATACAATTCATCTGTAAAGAAAAATGAAATCATGAACTTTGCAGGTAAATGGATGGAGCTAGATGAAATCATATTTAGTGAGCTAAACTAGGTCTAGCAAGACAGATGTTGCATGTTCTCTCTCATTGGAGTCTCCTAGCTCCAACTCTTCAGATATAAGTGTAGACTTCACCGCTTATCAAGGAAACATTTCTCTGCAACACACAAAAAACACTACAGAAATCAACAACTGATCAAACATATTTGAGTTTTAACATGTTCTCCATTTCGGTCTGTGTTCTCAGTTATGGATCTCAGGGCTGTGGACTGCACACCTCTCATTGTAGCTGACACTCTTTCTTCCCTTATGTGTTCTCACTATTCCTGGGTCAATTGGAATATTCCATCTTCTTAGAAGATGTGCCTCCAAAATTTTAAAGTTACCCTGATTATAATGTGGCATTAGTAAATTGCAAAACCAGAATGCAAAAGTGTTTTTGACAGAGAGCTGTATATGTTCCTGTCTTCTCACTTCTTTTTCACAAAGGCTTCAACCTGACACCTTTAACTTCATCAGAGAAGTTTTGTCATGATTTGTTCAAAATCATTTAGGATATGGCTAGACTTTGAGTCTTGGTTCATTTGTGTAAATAACCAAAACCATTGTTAAAATGCCCCCAATCCCACAAAAAATGTGAATAAAGTCATGGAGGAGTGAGTAGCACAGGTGACCATTTTTCATACCACATACTTCCATTTATGCTTTGAGTAGGACCCATATAAATGTTACTACCCCAGAAAGTAGTTCCTGTTTTATCAATCAATTCCACTTAATTTGATTTTCTTGACTTTATACATAAAAACATTATTGGACAAGCAGAACAATAAACTTATATCTATAGCATAAACAAACATCTTCAAAAATATCCTATTAAGAGGAAAAGGGTCTATGACAAATGGCCTTTCGTAGAGCCTCTTTGACCTCTTTATTTCTCAAACTGTATACTACTGGGTTGAGTAGAGGAGTGATGACAGTATAAGTTACTGAGATGAGTCTGTCCTGCCCAAGGGAACTCTGGGATTTGGGTTTTAGGTAGATGATTGAGGCATATCCATAGTGGATGATGACCACTGTGAGGTGGGAGGCACAGGTGGCAAATGCCTTTTTCCGACCTTCAGCTGAGGCAATCTTAAGGATGGTGGAAATGATGACAACGTAAGAGATGAAGACAAGGCCCATGGGTAAGACAAGAACACAGACACTGACAACAAAGTTGATTATTTCGTTGACAGTAGTGTCTGTGCAGGCTAGCTTTAGCAGAGGTCTCACATCACAGAAGAAATGAGCAATAACAAAGTCATCACAGAAGGGCAGGCCAAACACTGATGTAACCTGGATAATAGCCATGCCTAGACCAATTCCCAGTGATCCAGATGCCAAGTGGATACAAGCCTTCTTACCCATGATGACTGAATACCTCAGGGGATTGCAGATGGCCACATAGCGGTCATAACCCATTGCTGTGAGAAGAAAACAGTTATTGATGCCAAAAGTTAGATAAAAGAAGAGCTGGGTTGCACAGCCTTGGATATCTATGGCCTGGTAGGGATAAAGGAGGCCAGAGAGCATACGTGGAATGATGGCAACAGTATAAAAAGTCTCAGAGATGGAGAGCATGCTCAGAAAAAAGTACATGGGTGTATGGAGATGACGGTCAAGGAGAATAATAGTCACAATGATCACGTTGCCTGACAGAGTCAGAAGGTACAATGTCAAGAAAACAATAAAGAAGACAAGCCTGCGTTGCCAACCAAAGCTGGAGAAGCCTTCAAAGAGGAACTCAGTCACAAAGGTAGAGTTCTTCTTTAGCATGGAGGGAGGTGGAGGCTTCAGGGAGCTTGACAAAGGGAAGAAATGTATGATGAGTCAAGCACAAAACAAAGTAGGCAGGACCAAGATCCTTAGTAAGGAGCATGTCCTGCCCAGGCTGGGCTCTAGACACCAGTGTCATCAGAACTCAGCTATTGGTGTCTTGTACAGTTTTCTGCAGCCTCTTCTTTGGGACTGTAGAGTAGTTAAAGGAGGATCCTTGGATTCAGGGCAGAGAAGGAAATAATATGTAAAGTCAAGTTAAAGGGGACTTGTAGAGACAGTGACCTGATTTCAATTTTTCAACACTATAGCCAGAAAATTGGATTGCTGAAGCATTTGATAATTCTATCTTTAAGTTTTAAGGATCTCTGTTTCCATATTGACTTCATCATTTTATGTTCCCACCAACAATATACAAGATTTCCAGCTTTCCCCAACCACTCCCAACTCTTGCTATATCTTCATGATAGGTTTGTAACATCAAATCTCCTCGCTGTTAGCAAGTATCTCCTTGTGCTGAAGGTCTGCATTTCACCCATGACTAGTGATAGTAAGCAACTTTCTGCACACCTTAATTAGAAACAAAACTTTTAAGCATCAGACTTTTGCACATTTGTGTTTACTGTGGCTCAGTGCCTAAGTGACAACTTATGGAAACAATTTAGATGTCCCTAGACGTAAGCTTGAGAAATGAAAACCTGACATTGGAACAGAACGTTATCCAGCATTACAGGAATTAAATACTGCATTTGTGGTATAATGGATAAATATGTATTATCATCATACTGAAAGTTAAATAGGTAATGGATAAATATGTATTATCATTATATTGCAAATTAAATGGGTGACCCACAGAAGAACAAATACTGAGTGGTTTCATTTACATGAGTTTTTTTTTTTAAAGTGTCAAGCAATAAAAGCAAAGAATGGTATTTACCAGAGGATAAGACCAAGGAACTATGGAGTTCCTTGTGGTATTTCAATTATACATCGAAAAATATATCGAAATTTATACATCGAAAATAAGGTTGTCATAGAATCCCTACTAAAAATGCATATAGTTGATAATATTTCAGTGCCAACTTAAATTTTTTGAAGGTATTGATCTCATGTTAACTGTCTTACTACCAAAGGTGGGGGAAAAGAACATCAAGGGACACGGGAAGTCCTTTAAGGTGATAAATATGCCTTTACTTGGTGGTGGTTAAGATTTCATGAATGATTGCCTATGGCCAACTGGTCACATGTATATACCAAATACACCACTTTAGTAGGTATCCATTATCTTTTAGTAAAACTGTTTTGCTTTATAGTAAGATGAGGGCTGCCACTGCTTTTTAAAGAGAAAGAGACCACACCCCAGTGGGCTGGTATCTCAAAGGCTATTGGCTGAAGGAGCAGAAGGATCTCCCGCAGGATTTCATGATAAAGCTGTTTAAAGAAATCAAGACACAGCTTGTTGGTAATGAAGAAGTAGATCTAGATCATGGGAAAGGCACTTGATATTAAATATGACCAACATTTTAGTTCTTCCCAACACATTCTGAATTATGACATCTGAGATCAAATGAACACTTATCTAGTAAAGAATAAAATCTGTCAGAGATGGGTATTTTTTTTCATCGTATCAGCTGCATTTAATGGCAAGTTCTTTATAAAGATCCTAGGATTTGTTCTCTATAGAGTCCCACCCTATTCTTCATTGTCTCCATAAACTTGGTGCTCATCACCCACTATCATTCTGAAAAATAGAAAAAGTTGCATGCCTACTCCTTGTCTTCTCAGAGATCTTGCCATAACTATCCTTTCACACCACAAAATGTGATTTCTATAAGGTAGTATAGGAATTCTTGAGATCTAGTCCCAAGAAGGAAAGAGCATAAATAAGCCTGGAGTTTTCCTTTCACGGAAGAAATGAGCACCAGAAAGGGAAAATTCATTTAATCACAGAAAAAAAAAAAAACATTGTCCTATGTTCATTTCATTTCTTCATTCTATGATGTATTTGGTGGAGAAAGGAGCTGGCCAATCTATACTTTCTGTCTTCCCACAATGATCTCAGCATGGAAGACTCTACTGGGGGAAATCTAACCTTGTTCCCTTAGCCAAGCTGGAAAGTCAAGAGTCTATTGAATTGTTTCCCTTTCATTTCTTCATTCACCCCAAGGCAATATCTCCTGAAGGTCTCTTTCCTGTCTCCACCCACTTCTTCTTTCTATTTCTCACCAACACTCAACAGTTGACATCTGTTATCATTTCCTGTGTTGTTGCTATCCTCTCCAAACCCATTTTCCTCACTTGGTTGATAAAAGCTCACATCTTGCTTCAATCATGTTTTTCCAAAGGATCTGGTCATTAAATACTCCTGCATAAATTCTAAAATTGTTTTTTAAACTTTTAAGCATAATATTCAAATTTTCACTTGAAAATTGATTATACTAATATAGCAGAGAGCTGCCATGAACATTAACCAGGTTAATGTTGGTGAAGAATCTGATCTGGTGCTTTACCCACAGGAAGCCCTTAAAAATGTGAATTTTATTAGTGGAGATTCCTTTTTACTTTGTAAAAATGAGCCAGAATGCATTATGATAGACATGAAGGTAGGAGATTTAATTAAAAATTTAGGGATTTTTAAACAATCATTTGAATATCTTAAACTTATGAATTTTATCATTTCTCTCCTGTATACACATAGGAGTTTTTTATAGTCAAAAAATTAAACTTTTATGGGGCTAGGAGATGGCTCATTGATAAATGCACTAACCATGCAAATGTGGCCACCTGAATATAATCCTGACCCCACATAATGGTAAAAGGACAGAATCAACTCCACAAAATTGTCATCTGACCTGAACATACACGCACAGTACACGCACCTACACACACAGAGAAACACATGCACACACCATTTACACACAAACACAGAATAAAGAATACAATTTTTTACTATAACCCCTTTTGTATCTCCCACATCTCAAAAAGGAACCCATGTTTGACTGCTTGGATGACCAGGAACGAGAGGCTAGAGAGCCCAGAGACCCAGAGTAGAAGCAAAGACAACTAGGAAAAAAAATCAATGTTATGATTATTAATGATATCCTGCTATACTCATAGATTAGTACCTAGCCCAGTTGTCATCAGAGAAGCATCATTCAGCAACTGATGGGAGCAGATGAAGAGAGCCACAAACACTAGGCAGAACCAGGGAAACCCCACAGAAGAGGCAGGGTAAGGATTGTAGGACACCCTAAGAACACAGCTCACTGAATCAACAAAGCAGGGCTCATAGGGACAGAGACTAAAACGACAATCACGAACTCTGTATGGGTATGAGCTAGGACCTCTGCATATAAGTATGGTTGTGTAGCTGGATATTTTTGTGGGGCTCCTAACAGCAGGAGTAGAGTGTCTCTGATGCTTGCCTGCTCTTGGGACTCCTTTCCTCCTACTGGGTTGCCTCATGCAGTTTTGCTATGAGAGTTTGTGCCAAGTTCTATTGTAACTTTTTATTTATTGTTGGATTGATATCCCTGGGAGATGTGTTCTTTAAAAAACAGCTACAGTGATGAAAACAGCTTGGTAAATAAAAACAGAGTTGTTGACCAAGGGAATCGAATCGAAGACCCAGATATTAACCCAGAAACCTATGAACACCTCATATTTGACATAGAAGCTAAAATTATACAATGGAAGAAAGAAAGCATCTTTAACAAATGGTGCTGGCATAACTGGATGTAAACATGTAGAAGAATGAAAATAGATCCATATCTATCACCATGCACAAAACTCAAGTCCAAATGGATTAAAAACTTCAATATAAATCTGACCACACTAAACCTGATAGAAGAGAAAGTGGGAAGTAGCCTGTAATACATGGGCACAGGAGACCACTTCCTATGTATAACCCCAGTGGCACAGATAATAAGAACAACAATGAATAAATGGGACCTCCTGAAACTGAGAAGCTTCTGTAAAGCAAAGGACACAGTCATTAAGATAAAAAGGCATCCTACTGAATGGGAGAAGATCTTCACCAACCCCACATCAGACATAGGTCTGATCTCCAAAATATATAAAGAACTCAAGAAACTAGACATTAAAATTCTAAATAACCCAATTAAAAAATGGGGTAATGATCTGAACAGAGAAGTCTCAACAGAAGAAGTTCAAATGGCCAAAAGATACTTAAGGTCATGTTCAACTTCCTTAGTGATAAGGGAAATGCAAATCAAAACAACTTTGCGATACCATCTTACACCTGTCAGAATGGCTAAAATCAAAAACACCAACAATTGCCTATGCTAGAGAGGATGTGGAGAAAGGGGAACACTCATCCATTGCTGGTGGGAATGCAAATTTGTGCAACCACTTTAGAAATCAGTGTGGTGGTTTCTCAGGAAATTGGGAGTCAACCTACCTCAGGATCCAGCAATACTACTCTTGAGAATATACCCAAGAGATGCCCAATCATACTACAAAAGCATTTGTTCAACTATGTTCATAGCAGCACTATTTGTAATATCCAGAACCTGGAAACAACCTAGGTGCCACTCAATGGAAGAATAGATAAAGAAAGTGTGGAATATATACACATTAGAATACTACTCAGTGGTAAAAAATAATGACATCTTGAATTTTGCATGCAAATGGATGGAAATAGAAAACACTATCCTTAGTGAGATAACCCAGATCCCAAAAGATGAATATGGTATGTACTCAC